>JAQBSW010007393.1:0-41059 GCA_029291075.1 Eudiplozoon nipponicum | reverse complement strand
AGAAAGTTTATTCAATGCCTTTACAAATTAACTAGAAATACTGATGGAAATAAAGATTAAAAAAAGAAGCGAAAAATCTCATGAGAGATTCAGACAAATTTCATAGCCAATAAAGCCTTATTTGTTAAAAAGCGGAAAGAATTACTTTACGTATCATGACGAATTCAAGAGAACGCGATATTATTAGCATCCAGGCTGCAACTGAAAGCTTCAACGACGACTTAACAAGAAGAAGAATTCAACGAACAAGGACTGAAAGCAGACTTAGACAATGCACTAGAAAAATCCGGAAAGAAATTCAAAGGCAGCCAAATAATTAAAATAATACGTATAGATGAACTCAGTTAACTACAATTAGAAAAAACCATAGGACCTTCCAAACCTCTGAAAGCATCAGGACTTACACTTGGAACCGCTGCTGATCGTGGACTCATAAACGACATTATAATCGATAATTCAAAATTCGTCATTATCATCATCATAAACAGCCATACGAAATCTAATAAGAATTAAAAAATGCGAAACGGGATTTATTATAATTACCTTCCTTTGTTATGACTAACACAGGCTGAATTCCAGTGGATTGAAGATATTTGGGCAGCCATTGTCGCTCGCCTTCTTCAGTTCACCCATCATCAAAAGTTTTACAAAAAAATAATGAAGCGAGTCTGTTGTGCTTTAAACTGGTGATGATGGGTGAATTGAAGTAGGCGGCCGTCAATGGACACCGAAATATCTTTAAGAAAAAAAACAAATGAAATTCAGCCTGTGTTAGTCAAAACACAGATCAGGTAAGAAAACTCAAAACTTAGTGTCAGCCTAGCTCAAATCGACTCAATGAGGTGAAAAATCGATGATATTTGAAATTGAACAAATGTATCCGTGTTGTTAATTATTAACGATAATAATTGGCATAAGCATACCCACGACTATTAAATGGTTTCTTGCTAAAAACGTAATATTTGTAATTCGATATTTGGAGTCATTTTTATTCATGTATGTACTGAACAAACTTTTCAGTTTACCAGTCATGTTTATTGATATTCGAAGAGTTAGATTAAGAATAGTCCTCAATTTCGCAAATAAGGCCATTTTTCTCGAACAGCTTTTTCGTTGGTTTAAACTATTATTAGCAATACGACTAATTTTAAATTTTAACTTGAATTAGTGGTACAGTAATTGCTTGTTATTGAACGATGTGATTGACGTTCAAAAGACTAATTTGATTTTAAAACGTATATATTCTTTAATAAACTATTTATCATGTGAATTAGTGTTCTTACCGTGTTCATCCATAAATCACCAGACTGCTCGATAAATATATCAGCCTTGCAAACATCAATTTTATTCTGATGTTGGTTTACCAACATATATATATATTTATATATATATATATATAAAGATCTAACCCGTGGCCATAGAAATTCCGGCCTGACGACCGGCGGGTAGAAGCTGGTCAGTCCGGGACTGGTAATTTGAACCTTGCTGGGTCTAAATGGGACACAGCCATCGTCTTGTTTCGTGTGAAGCCTCTAGTTTTGTCTAACTGTGCGGTAACTTTTATTGTTAAATGTGTACTGACGGAATGAGAGAAAGCGTGCCAGACGCGAAGGGCAAGTTTCGGTTGCTGAAGGAAACTTTGGCCACTGGCATCTGGGCAGATAGTGCCCATCAGCCTTGGTTGGCAGACTATCTAAGAGAAATCTCCGAATACAAACCATCACTAGGAATGGGCGACCTGGTCTTCTTTTACAGTCCACATATAACCATGAACCACGTATGTGATTATATGGCTTTTGTATTGCTCTGCATGATCATGATCATATATATAGTCAGTGTAGACTAAAAATCTCATGATATATCAACGCAATACATTAAATAGGACAGTTGCGTTCTAACATGACATTCATCAAACACTTTCCATGATTGCCGCGTCCGGGCTTTGTATCAAAGCGTATTCGTCTCAGTATTGCACATCATCCACTAAGCCACTGAAGCCACTCACTTATGGCAACATTTAATTATGTACCAACTTATCATTTTAATCAGTCATGTCTTCAGATGGAAACAATAGAGCATAGCTTTCGACCTCAAGCTCCAATAGGCCGAACTCGATCAGACATTGCAGAGTAGACATCATGCCACCTGGGGAAGTAGCACGATTTCCTGATATTTATGCATTCAGTATGAAATAGACATTCCAAAAGACAGTTGATGCCATTCATCAAGGAGAAGATGTTTATTCTCTTTGGGTGCTCATTAAATACTAGTAAAAACTTACGCGATCAGGGTTCACAAAACAGGGCGCATTTGCTTCAGGATCTTGTAATTCGTTCACTATGCAAACCAAATCGCGCTCTACATGTCATTTTTAGGTGATTCAATACTCATTTTTATCAATCATACGTCTAGATGGATCCTACACTTCCAATTTCAAATTCTTAAATAGTATATTTAAACTATGTTTACAATATCTATCTAGGCATTGTCTTAGAATCTCTGTTAGCATTGCTCTTAATTCATGAGCTGACGCTTCTGTAACTTAAAGTATCTCTGAAAAAAATAGATTTTATGCAACACACAAATTCATACAATATAAACAGAGAAAAAACACCAAAGTATAGCACAGACGTCGGCAAGTACGTTTTCTACCTCGAAATTTTCTTTATTAAGTAGTATTAGAAATGCAGAATAATCCCGGTTATGAGTGACAGGAATGCTCACGTTGGACGTTAAGTTAATGCAGCATTTAATTTAGGAATCAGGTGCATTTTAAACTCGATTCGGAACGGTAATGATGACCGACTTTCGGAAAGATGCACAAAACAGATCATCCTTGAGTAGCACAGGCATCATAAAAAGTTCTTAACAGAGTTTTGACAATCATGTTGAAATCAGGGTCCAGTGTATAGCCATTAACTTTGTGCATGATATCCAATTTAATTATTAATTTGGTAAATTCAAATTAACCATGACAATAATAGACTAAGTTATACTGTTGTGATTAACCTATCTAATACCACCGGACAGCCAAACTTAAAGCAGAATAAATAAATTCCGACACAAATTTATATTTTATCGCTAATCGTGACTTGATCTTTATTCATGACTCCACGCAAACTAGCTAATGAAAATTATTTTCTGAGTGTAAAATCAAGTGATCTGTAAGATAAAAGGATTTAAAAATCAATGATTGCGCGGGTGGTGAAAACAATTATTTAGATCAAATTTGCGAGCTTGGTATAAATACCAAATTCATTGTATCTAACCAGTCAAACAGCGTTGCAAAATTACCGTCGGCTAAATGTAATAACACGTTTCGACCTTCCATGAGCATCACAGAGCACGACGATAAACTGACTAACGAGGATTAAACTGCAATGCATACACAAATTATGGAAATCAGATATGCGAGTCTCAGCTTCAGTAGCCTCGCAGAAAGGGCTTGTCGAATAAAACTGAATATGCGTAACCATAGCAATTTACAAACAGAGAAACTCGGGCCCTCACCTGCAGTACCGGAAACGGTAGCGTGAACATTACCGATAATACTCCAATTAAAGCCTCAACTTGTTTTACTTCGCGGTTAAAAGTTGTAGTTCAGCTGGTGGTGATGGAATGCTGGCCAGGGCGCTGTACACAGAAAATTTCGATTTCTGCAACACCCTTTGACCATTATCACATGAAGGCAGATGCTTCAGGCACAATGTGCTCCTTTGCAGCCACAGCTTATTTATGAATTATGCATCAGTTTTTCAATCAAAGTGTACTGTGGATTAATAAATTTATGATGATCAAGAAGAGGGGAAGGATGCCCAAATTTCCAATAATAGGGTGAATAAAAAGTTGTGATTGTTCAAAGTTCATTATTTCAGTTAATTTTCGAGACTCCTAACGTGCCCTTTCGTCAAGTCACAGCTCATCACAAAGTGTAAAACAAACTAATAGAGCAAGTGTGAAAAGTCACTTCAAACATTTTGTTTACAAGATAACTGAAGTTTCACTTGATATACATTTGTCACATAAGTATGTGTGGGTGTATATCTGCCCAGTATTCATTGAAAAATAGTTAAAAAAACGTGAACTGCTAACTACTTGAAATTACAATGGCTGAATGTTAATTTATCCTATTCGCGCGTCAGAATAATCGTTTTATTTTTACCATGTTAAATAACGAAATTAAGGGTGACCTCACACATAAGAGAGAAAAGTAGAAACAAATACGCCTTTAATAAAATCATTCTAAGCTAAGTAATAAAAAATAAAGTCAGGCAAATAACGAAAGCATGAAATTTAAAAATTGTTCAAATAAAAGAAAGCTTGGTTAAGCTGTGAAGTAAAATATGTGAGGGTCAAACAAGAAAATTACTAAAAATTACCTCACAAAGGAATGAGCATTGTAAGGAAAATGGATAATTAAGATAAATAATTAATTAATAAGTTTACAAAGTGTTAAATGAGGAATGAAGTTTTAAAGGATGGAACTGCAAATAAGAAAAAGTAGCACTTTATAAGCCTACTAATAAGCTAATCTTAATCCTAAATTCGTAGTCTTTTACTGAAATGTGTTACCGATTCGGATTAGTTAATGCTTTGATCCAAATGAAGCCTAGCGAATTTCCACCGTTGTTTCATTCATAATATAATCTCTTGATGTCATTTTAATAGGTTTCCTAATGAATCTCTTCATTCTGTTACGAGTGCATATCGCTATATATCTACAATCGTATGAGTTAATCGTGTTCCTAGCTTACACTGAATCACGAGCCAGATAAAATCCAACAACATATGCAGAGCTGCATGCAGTTCCATATTAACCTCTTCTTACATTGATTGGGTGAATGATTCTATCAGTATACATGCGTGGAATTTCCTACACTCCGATGTATCTAAGGGCTCAATTTTTCTTTTTTGGTATGAAATTTACTGCCCATAATAAAGGACTGTACTGTACTTAAAAGCTATTGATTTTAATTTTTTGCTTTGTTTGGAGTACGGTAATATCATGACTCTACGATGGTCATTAGCTCTGTCAGATTTATTGTACTTCACCTTAGGATTTAATTTACATAAGACATCTATCATTGTTGCCTCTATAAACTTACAGTAGTAATCATGAGCACTAAATACCTCACATATTCTGCCTAATTCAAACTCTTTATGCTTTACGCCTGCTAATCTAAGGCTTCTTAACGTTACTGATTTTAAGATCCCAATTCAGGCCTCCTAAATTTCCAAACATAAAATGTCTAAGTTTACATGTCATAGAATAAGAAAATTTTCCAACTTCTTAGATTATACATCGTTTAATTTTTATAATTTGGTTGAAATTGTTGAAATGTGTTCTAAATGAAGGCAATAGATTGGTGAGCTTAGATAAAGTATACATTTACACGGAATATACAGGATGATATATTAGTGATTTGGAATCATGTTGAGAAAGAGATGGTAAATTTCATAACCGTAACTGAGCAAATGAGCGAAATCAAATTAACGATTAAAAGGGAGTAATTTGGTGAATTACAGTTTGTGGATGAAAAATGAATTAGAAATGGTCAGAAATGAAAACATATTTATAGGGTGATCTTTCCTTATTTCAGGACCAAATATTCGTATCGGAATAAAATTGGTATCTTTAATTTATTAGCAGAAAAATCCTTAGAGTTGCAAGCATAATGCATAGAATTGGAATTAGACAGACTAATATACTATTCAGTGCTTAAGGTTACTCAAGTAAATGAAAATAAACAACATTGATGCTTGTCTTAAGTTATTTTAATCCTAAGTCGAAGTACCAGAAATATGACATCAAAGGTGGATTGTAGAGTCATGAGACATCGGAGTCTAAACTAAGCAGAAAAGTTAAATAAATAGCATGTAAATACAAGATGAAAACAGTTTGAAGACAGTTCATTCACTGGGCAATAATCTTCCTATACAAAATGAAAAAATGTAACCTTAGATATATCAGGATTTTATAAAATCCCACATAAAGACTGTAGCTTAATTTATGTTTTTTAAACAATGCGCCTTATCAAGGTAAGAGGACGAGATCCTAGAATTGCATGTAAATTTGGATATGTTACTATATCGAATCTCGCCCGTCATACAATCGGGACTGGTCACACTATTTATTGCGATAACTTTAGACAAATAATGATATTTCATCGTAGCAGAATAACGAGACTGATTACAGAATCTATTGAAATTAAATCGAAAGATAATATCATAAATAAAACAGTGGTGAAAAAACGCTAGACTCGAACTAGAAACAGCATTAACTAATAGTAGGAAAGACAATTATTCAACTCAGTAGCAGAAATTAATTCCAGTGAGAGACTAAGAATATTGGATTACGATTAGCACATTAGTGGGCTGAAAAATGTTTAATGCTTACTCAGACATTTTCAATATTATCTAACATAATTCATCCTTTAATTTTTATCTTCTTGTGCCCATTAATTTGTATAATTGTCAATGAATTTTATCTTAATTATTCCTCTTGCTTACAATACTCATTCTTTAATTGGGAAATTTTCGTAATTTTCTTGCCTGACCTTCACTTATTTTGTCCCATATCTTAATCAACCTTTCGTTTATTTGATCACTTACCCTGGTAAAGTGTGCTAGTGTTGCATTTTTATTACCTTGCCCCTCCTTTTAGCCACTGAGTTCAGTCTGAATTGTATTGTCGCACATAGTCAGAAGAAAATAATTAGTCTGACGCAGGCAAAGGTTGAAGAAAATCCATTCATTGAATCTTAACTAAGATGGATGTGCATGTGTATGCAATTATACTGAACGGAATACTTGCCATTTATATATATATATATACATATATATATATATATATATGTATTGCCATTTATATATATATATATATATATATATATATATATATATATATAGTACAATATCTACATATGAAATCAACTGGTAATTTGTATAAATGGAGTGGTTTAAGTTAAAATTCATACTTGTATTATTTCTCTCTCTATTTCTTTTTAATATCCCTAAGCTCCCATTTCTAATAAATGAGGTCACTCTTAATTTCATTTCACATGGCAAGAATAAAACAATTTTTCTTCCGCTTGAATAGAGTATATTAACATTCAGCCAATGTAATTCCACTAAGTTGGCCTTGCACTATTTCAAACAGAAAACGGAGCAGTTACAGGCACGAACAGAAGAGTTATAAGCGCATATCTAGTGAAACCACAGTTAGGTACTATGGGATTAACCAATCATAAGCATAAATGAAACTATTTAAATGAAAGGTTATACCTGCATTATTAGTACCTTTCATAACCTATAATGAGCTGTGAACTAAGGAACCTAAAATTTAGACCGGAAAATAATCCGAAGAAAAGAATTATGTACAAGCACTTGCTACCAGGTGCGTACCAAGTTATTTGATTAACCAATCAGGTTAGCCATTCCACTTTAACGTTTATTAACGTTTTCAGATATCTTATTCGATATTCTAACTTTTTTATCGCCAAAATATAATAAAATATCTATTATACATATATATATATATATATATATATGTGTGTGTGTGTGTGTGTAAATTACTGGCGAAACCCTATTCATTATAGGAAGTAGCAAATATAATTCATCTGCTGGACCATTCTCGTCATAATTGGGCACTCATCAGTAAATAGGCTTTCGATGCCTTAGAACAAACACTCTTTTGTGTATAGTCACGTAATTTGTTCTTTACGTCACGATAGGCATCCACTGCATGTCAAAGAACGTGAAGACAGACAATATTGTTGTATGATACTGTTATTCGCGAGATTGAGCACTTAATAATACTGAACCGTATACTGTCACTGAGATATATTAATGGGCAAACAGAGTCCAGTAGAGAGGACGAATCAACTCTGCTTATTAGCGCAAGCTTTCTAGAAGCCATCATTTACCGGGACTAAATCTAAGATTATATTTCCAAATATATGTGTAGGAAATTAAAGTGCAAATTAAATTTGGCGAAACAGTGATATATTTATTATTTTCATCACAAACACAGTTAGAACTTGAAATCTGGTCAAATACCGCCGCATTACACGTTACACAAGAAAAATATAATACTACCAACATCAGTACGACTATCAACAACAACAACAAGTATAATAATAAGAATTTTTTATTATTACATCAATAATAATAACAACAAGAACAATGATAATAACAATAAAAATAATAATATGAGAAAACTGTAATACTATTTTAAAAAATAATGGTTTAGAACAAAATTTTGGGAATGAAATAAGAATAATTATATTGAGATGAGTGGATTTTCTCTGGATTCAAAAAATACCTGGATAACTCACCAAGGACTTTACCCAGACATCTATTCCATACACAGCTTAAATCACATTAAGTTCAAAGCAAAGCAAGTTTGAATAGCCCTCCTCATCGTGTGGACCATACCGCTTCATAAGAAGATTTAACCGTGATTTAAATCATCGTAATTACCGTTCACGCAACCAATGATCATTTAATTATATAAATGTTCAATTCAATACCACATTCACGAGTAGCGTTGCGTCTGTTCCATAATGACAGATTGGGGATGGCTACCTGGAACACTTCGTCCACAAGAAGAAAAGGCTAACAAAAACTTTAGTTTGTAAATAACTGAAAATTGAGTGTAGCATGCGGCAGGGTGGCTCAGTGGTTAGAAACACAGACTTCGAAGCAGACGTGCCCAGGTTCGAGTCATGTCCGCGGCAAATTCTGAACGGTACTTGAAGGGTTCCCAATAAGGACGAAAGCAATCTAATGGATAAAATGCCTTATCTACGTTATAAATTGCTTAGTTTGTACTGACAAAGATGTGCAAATATAAAATAAAATGACTCCACCAGAACTCTGCAATAAGGCCACGACTATGCGTATGATTTCCCAATGCACACATAGATCCCATCATGAGAGACTAACTACCCACATTGATTATTACGTCAATCTGGCACTGGCCGAGAGAATCATGCTCTACTGGACAATGGAATTTACGGCATACGTAAACTGTGAGAGCCAAAGCAGTTCTTGAAGTCTTATTTACTTGTAAAACATTGAACACTTGTTGACCGATCCAGAAATACGGTTACGGATTTCAGCATCGTTGTTTGCGACTATGCCTGGAAGACTCTACGATCTTCAAATCTAAAGGACGATACCTCACTAGCGTATACCGAAGCTCCATTTTCAGATGCATTAGAAATACGGCGTTTAAGGCGAAGTACGATACTCCTATTTCACCATAAATGGTAATATATTTAGGCTACTCTAGGTTTTTCGATTCACGCGTTCAGCCTGTCACTCTGAGACATTGATACAGCTACCAAAATTTGTAAAACTGTAAACTACATTCACATCTTCACCTTGAGCTCGTAGAATTGCTTTGAGCAATGGGTGATCTTGTAGTGTTACCTTAAATTTAGATGGCGCAAATTTAAGCCACCATCATTATACACAACCATAAAAAGCCGATAGTACCTAAAGTTACACTGCCATATAACTATAATCGGAACAAAAAAGTAAACTATGACAATGCTGTATAGGTAATATATTTTACCTTAGAGAACTTTGTATCGCGTCCTCCATTATCTATCCTTATAAAATTCAATGCTGCGTTAGACTCAGCAGATTGCAACGCACCATTGGATATCTCATAGAAACAGAAATATTTAAATATATAACAGTTAAATACTGTTTGTTGCGAAGAACTAATATATATATATGCAAGTATGTATTAGGTTATGATCCTAGTAACAAATTAGTTCAGTTGTGACCAGAAGGATAAACCAAAGGCAGCATGAACGAAGAGTGTAATATTTTACATTTTGCGCTTACTGGCTCACTGATGAGTCGCCAGTAAGCACGAAACGAATGTGCATGAGATTATACTTAAATGTTGTACGAGTCCTTGAAACAAAGATTTTCGCGTCAAGGTCTTACAATGATGTCCATTTTCTAAATTTTTCTTCAATTTAATTATAAAATATATTATGAATTAAACTTATCATAATGATCAAGACGCAAGCCCAAAAAATATGAGGCAGTAGACTGGTCGATGTTGACTATGCAGATGATATTTTGTTGTTGCAGACATTTTATCTACTCAGGCCACATTAAATAGTTTAATTAGATGCCTTATGATGGAACTGGAAATGACGTTCTGAAACGTCGCCAGTCAACGAAGTTAAGATCAGACCTCATTTCCAGTGGTTAGTATGAACGATGTTGAAGCCTTCGGAAGAAAGGGACGAATCCGCACCCAGCCTGAACGAATAAAGAATGGATGCGTGCATGGACATTGGGATCAATAGAATCTTTGCGAAACCGACAGAGCCAAGCAACAACCCGCGAACGCAAATCGCGAAGATTCAACACATGATGCTCGCACTCCCAAAAATTTCATAGAATATTTGTCAAAGACAATTTTTGTAAATAAAGACAAAATTAATTTAAGCATACAAATTATTGTAATATTTTTGAGAGAGAGAGAGAGAGTAATCAATTAATATAATTATATTTATCTGGATAACACACAGAAGTGAGGCAAACTAAACTTCCACAATACACCTTTGAGGCCAAGTCAGCATTAAGGCATGGCAACATTGGCATTACCTGATCTGTGCTGTAACTAGCACAGGCTGAATTACAGTAGTTTTGCTCCTCGAAAATATTTCAGCGGCCTTTAGTCGCTGCCATCTTCAGTTCACCAACCATAACAAGTTTTAAAAAATAAAAAATGAAACAAGTGCAATATTTCCTCTAACTCTGTCTTTTATAATTTTGATTGTCCTATCGCTAGATAGTTGCGTGATAATAACTGCTATATTCATCCAACTAAGCAAAATTAAAGTGGCTGAATATGAATCTACCATTTACAGGTTTTAAACCATTTATTTTATACTCACCACGTGAAATGATGTAATTGAGGTTTCTCTCTTTATAGAATGAGGAGCCCAATAAATCACACACACACACCCACTTTGCATAACTACATGCCAAGGTGATTGATGAAATTATAAATCAGACGAACCATGCACGTGTGAAATTTCACTCAAACCACTCAAGTTGTACTTAGGATTGGTTGGTTTAATAACAAGTGTTGTCATATCAATAACCAGGTGTATATAAAAACTAAAAATAATTCGGTTACATATAATTAATACACATGTACAGTCATCTAAATGTACCTACAGTCAATATATAAAAATTTTCCCTTTGCACACCTTAGAAAATATTATTCTTAACGTTTATGTCAGTATATAGAGTGGGGGCAAGGCACAAAAAATCACATTCAATAAAATAAGAAGCTTAGGTAAGATATGAAATAAAATAAGTGATGCAAGTATGTATTAGGTGTTTCGAACCTAGTATCAAATTAGTTCAGTTGAACGGAAAGTATAATCTCGTGCACATTCGTTTCGTGCCTACTGGCGACTCATCAGTAGGAGCTGGAATTACGCCCTTTAACCACTATATATTTTGGTCAAGAATGTAGGATAATAGGACGGTACAATCTCCTAGACGAAT
This sequence comes from Eudiplozoon nipponicum, assembly GCA_029291075.1. NCBI lineage: Eukaryota > Metazoa > Platyhelminthes > Monogenea > Mazocraeidea > Diplozoidae > Eudiplozoon > Eudiplozoon nipponicum. Next base: position 29,509 of record JAQBSW010007393.1, on the reverse strand, counting down.
TTGTAAACCTGTAATAGTGAAGCTAACATCATATAATCTACGACAATGCGACCTCAACGCTAACTCACACTATATAATATATATATACCGAGTCTGTAAAGGATACTAACACTATGGCTATTGTGTTAGTAACCGATACCAACATTATGGATATCAATTTATGCTATAGTTCACCGAAATTGAGAATTACAACAATTTCTGAACACCTGTTACTTCAGTAAATCCATACACCCTGGCCGTAATACCGGCTCCTACTGATGAGTCGCCAGTAAGCACGAAACGAATGTGCATGAGTTTATACTTTCCGTTCATGCTGCCTTTGGTTTATCCTTTTGTTCATAACTAAACTAATTTGATACTAGGTTCGCAACACCTAATACATATTTGCATATATATTAGCTCTCCGCAACAAACAGTGTTCAACTGTTATAAAATAAGTGATGGTTGGACAAGAAAATTATGAAAAATTTTCACAAAAGTATAAACAGTATAAGGAAAGTAGATAAAAGTTCTTTAATAAACGTTCAGCTCAATAAGAGCTTTAACAAATATGCAAACAGTATAAGGTTGAATTTTTGAAGCAATTTTTTTCTCACTAATTGATTAATCATTAATTAGATAATAAGATCGTCTTAAAGCAAGGCGACATCAGCAATACAGCTTCCTTGTGGTAACCAGTTAAACGAAAGTCATAAAAAGAACTATTGAACTATGAGATATTTCTTGAATGATTGCGCAGTGCGAGTGTCACATTTTGAGTCTCCACGATGTTCTTCCGTGGGTTGTCACTTTGTAATAGTAGTTTCGCAAAGATCTGATTGATCCACATTTGCAAGTACGCATCGAGTTCGTCTACGTTGGAGCTGATGGCTGATTTGTCCCATTCCTACAAGGCTTCAATAAAGGAGATACGATCTAATCTACGTTGACTTGCGACGTTTCGGAACGTCATTTCCAGTTCCATCATCAGGCTTATAATCAAACTATTTAATGTGGCCTGAGTAGATACAATGTCTACGAAAACAAAATATCATTTGCCTAGACAATATCGACCAGTATACTGCCTCGTGTATTTAGGCTTGCTTCTTGATCACAATAATAACTTTAATTCATGATATATTTTATAATTAAATTTAAGAAAATTTTAGAAAATGGACAACATTTTAAACGATCCGTTTTTGTTCTCAGTGCTGTCCTTCTTGTTGTGGATTTGACCGCATTTTTCTTGTGCGGGACAATTGATAGCACTCATAGGTCGGTAAAATCTTGAACTTCCTTCATATTCAGATGATGTAATTTTTGGCCTCAATTGATGGGTTCTCACTTGTCCATTCTTCTTTAAGCCTTCAATTAGCTGATTGTCTGAAAATGACGTTGGATCAAGATTTTCCATTGTTCTTTGACCTAATTTTCGAACCCGAATTTCCAGGTTCATCTTCAGGGTCGACACAATACGCACAGGAGTAAAACACAACTTGTGGACAACATTGTCAGATTGTATTTTATTCTAAACCTTTACGTGAAAACATTTGTCGACTCGTACAAAGTTTAAATATCATGTTTCTATGAGATAGCCAATGGAACATTGCGATCTGCTGAGACTAATGCAGCGTTGGATTTTATAAGGATAGGTATTAGAGGACGCGATACAAATGTCACTACTAATGCAAATTCCCTAAGATAAAAATCATTACCTCTAGAGTATTGTCATGGTCGAAATAAGGCTTGTTCCTCCCCCATATATGAATAACGTGAGATTCTGAGACGGTGCGAAACAAACGAAGCAATTAGCGTAGACAAAACCGGAAAAATGCTTATACCGTTATCGTTATCGTATAAAATAAAGTGGCTTTCTGTGAAGATTTGAATGATGGTCGAATCGCCAAAGAAAATAGTATTTTCTTAGTCCATATAGTACGAAAAAGATTACTTATTGCTACTTAAACTATATCAACATTATCATGAAATACGATACAGTTTTATTATGTGTGCGAGATAAGACTTCATTTCTTATTTGAAATTCCGATGGCGATTCCAGATTAGTGTTCCAAATTATTGATGCTGGTATATCTTCATGAATCATCCCTGATGCGTATGCCAAAGAGAATATATCTTTTAAGAATATGCTCATCGATAAATACTATGCACTTTATCGGACTTAAGTTCATTTATTACTTTAATGACTCGACTTACGTGGACCAGTTGAGCAAATAAGTTGGCATAAATTTAATCTCTTGCACGGTATGAACAATTCTTCCATCTATTTTGCATTCCTAGTCCAGAAATAGTCAGGGTCGGCTTCCAGATTGTGATGAAGTTGGCGTCTTATATATCATCTTCTGTTATGATCAGCCGATCTGCGGGAATTAATTTCCAAGTTTGAAAAACCACCACCATGCCACCTGCGAAATTACAGCAGTGGTTATTTATAATCATATATACTCTTACACAACACGTACGATTTTTAATAATCGTAATATTTTTTTGTAAAGAAGGCTTTCCATATTTTATTGCATTTATTTAAACCTTATTCTTAATTGGATTTCCGACAAAGGTTGGTGAAAATCTCCAAAGAATGAGTGCATGGTCCGAGTCGACATGTGCTCCAAAACGAAGACAGTCCCTATGCAAACACTCCATCTACAATTAATTGCTACACGATTCATTTCAGAGCTAGAGCTAGAAGACACCAGGCGGTACAATGCCTTACACAACGTCTGAAGTTTTTTACTTAAGAATAAACCATGTTCCGCACAGCTATCCATCAGTCGTTCACAATTTTCATTGCGCAACGAGTTTGAAGTTTATCTTTCATATAAATGAAATTCTGCATCACTTAAGCGCCCAACACGTCACTCATAAACATGATAATATCTGAACTTCATACTCTACTTAGTAAAGAGCTTATGTCGAAATAAGAAGCATCCTTGCTGTCTCCTGTGCCGCAATCGGTGGAAGCATATGCAGATACAACGAAAAGTTAAAGTTGATGGAAATATATGAAATTGATTTTAGTATATATATGTAGACGTCCCGCATTAGGTTGGCTGTTGACAACATTCCATTCAGTTAGAAGAGCTACAACTCGTGATCTAAGGATAATATCGATGCCCCATTTGCCAGATTGAGAAAATTCCGTGGAACCAGATGTTCGAAACCAATATCGCGTAAATAAATATGGTGAACACAGTTCTGTAATGCTCTTAGGATGTTGTATTCTAGTTTCAGATTCGCAAAATGTATCAATTTCTAATTTATCCAACGTACATGTAAGAACTTCTTGCAGGCCATATTTTTTCAATTTTCGCACATTAAATGAGCTGAAGTTAAAATTGACCCGAAGTTTAATTAATGGTAATTTACATGAACTATTTTCGATATTCGGCAATCCGTTATTGGGCTTTGTGATATGATCAACGTCTACAATATTCAAAGCATCTAAAAGAGCGTTATTATTAGATTGAGACGAGAAATAAAATAGAAAAAAGCAGGTGTGAAGTTGAGGGTGTCTGCATGAGACTGATTTCGCTTATTCAGCCTACACGTTTCAGCAGATAAGGTGACCCATTTTATCCTGGACATATTGAATAGTTTGTAACTCTTTATTCATTCTGACTTGTTGACAACAATTACTATGTTTAATTCAAGATAAGTTGCTTCAGAAGATTTTATACTTTGATCGTGAAAACTACTTGAACGCCTGAATAAATGTATTCTCATGAAATAGGTAGTAAGGACAGGCGGGATTTAGAATAACGTTTCCCATTGTTAGACAAGATATTTCGATGGCGTAATTTATCTAGATCAGTAATTGGAATTATAAACCCGAAAACTCAAGAAACCAACCAATAGCACCTTACCTAATGAAGCATAAGATGTAAAAACGGGCGGTGTGTGCGGCTGCTAAGATAAACACACGTGATATTTTAACTTTCACACAAACTAAAGTTAATGCCATACTCTTACACGCAATCTTATCAATATTTGACAAAATTCAAATATGTTTCATCAACAAAATGTATAAGATGAATCTTTAAAAAGAGTACATGAGATAATCGCCTTCACCACTTTAATTCACATTGACAAGATCAAGAGATAAAATATAAACACGCTTTTACCAGCGATTTGGCGGAAATGTTTTTAAAAATGGTTGTCAGCAAACGTTCTTGTCAAAAATAGTTTCAAATTAATAAGCGCATTCATAACGTTATTGAAGCACACATAAAGTCAAGTACAAAATATTTGACATTGGGGAACTTTATATAATTAAACGAACATTGGTATGCTAGAGATAATAATATTAGTGTATCATGTTGTGGTTCAACATTTGATCTATTAATATTATATGTCGTTTAAACTAAGAATTGTATAGTGTAGAAAAGGAAATTGATCCAGTAGACCGGTTTCGTCCTTATTGGGAACTCATCATATACTGGTCCGCGGCAAATTCTGGCCAGTACATGATGAGTTCCCAATCAGGACTAAACCGGTCTACTGGATGAATTGCCTTTTCTACACTATACATTTCTTAGTTTAAACTGACATATGTAAGTAATTAATGGGTCAGGTGTTTATATCAAGATCGCAACCTTGATTATAATAATGAAGGAACTTTTCCTGAAATAAATATAAACATGCACAATCAGATGGTCAATTGCAAACAAGTAGAAACAAATTAGACTAAATTCTGGATGTAAGCTTCTTTTCTAAACAAAAAACCATTATACCCAAATTCCTCTTTAGGTCTACAATACTGATGTGCATAATGTAGGAATGTTTTTTAACCTGCCAAATTTAAAAATAATCATTTATCAAGGCTATAGCGCATCTTTTCACATTTCTATGGGATACTGCATCTGTTTATCTTGATAAAAAACAATGAAAGTCATATAATGATCCGTTCCGTCAGAAATTACGCAGACCAAGAAGAAATTAATATACAGTAACCCTGGCGATAACATGGTAACAAACACAAACAGTCAACTGGAATAAGGAAAACAATTCAAAGAACAAGCATATTCCTGCAATAAGATCATAAAAACGTATAATTATATCACAAATGATCTTCGGAAGGAAAACCAGATTTAAATTTTATTATTAATCCAAAACAACAATCAGTTAAATATGTATTATGTACTTTATACATATTAAAAGGGTTGGTTCACATAGGACTAGAGGATATGCCAGACTGCATGAATAGTGTATATTCTAGCTAACACATGCGTTTCGTGCTTACTGGCAACTCATTTTATAGGAATGGTGACTACGCCCAAACCCTACAGCATATTTGTTCAAGAAATTCGAAACAGTTTGAAGATACTATCTCCAATACGCATGTGTTCTCAATCAGTAGAAGAGTCAACTTTATACAATGTGTTCTGCAATGCAATTTTAAATCCAGCTCATTACAAATAATATGTATTCTGATATCGATCGGGGTCGGAGTACACGGCTTTTCTGGACTAACAGGCTTTCGCAATACTGGTTAAGTTTAGCCGATTTACAAAACCATTTTGTTGATATCCCTTACATGTAAGCCACATATTATATGTAGTCGGTTTTTAAGTCGCATTTCTCAAGAAATTATATAAAGTTTACTCCACTACTAAACAGTTTTATCTCAATACAATATACAGATGTTTCACCGTCGCATAACCTTGAAATAGATAGTTATGCATAGGTTGAGAATAAAAATTATGTCGCCCATTCGTAGTGCGGGTAGGGATTGAGACTGTGCTAGTCTGACTATGTCTCATTGCCCTTCTTGGTATAAGAAGCTTTAACAGCAATGAAGCGCCTTCAGTATAGTTAAATGTCATAAAAGCGCACAAACGATTGGCTCGTGCCTCCAGTGTTCAACACGTTTTCCATTCCTCTCTTCAGCTGTTCTAGCTACAACAGGAGAAATGCTCAATAAAGAAAAAACAGAGCAAGGCAAATGGAATGTATTTGCTTTCTTGTTATATTTAGCTTAAAACAAAGATGTATGATTAAATAATGCAATCAATTTAATTCAACATAATTTCCCAATTAGCAAGAAGTTTCTTTCTAATGGGACTGTATACTGAAAGCAACATTAATAGTTGTACAGACGAAGCAAATTAGTCAACCATAATTGAGTTGTAGGATTCTGAACAAAATAATCGTGAGTCAGGTACCTACAACATTTTGGCTAATTCTGATGAGTTTCCCAGTGAGGAAGAATCTGTGGTTCAGATAATGAATTGTAGGATATCTTATGCAAATTTTAGTCTATAAAGCAATATACCAATATGACATACTAATAAATAAATCATTGGATTAAAATCTGCTATTATATACTTTGAGATAGCCACATTACATCGTTCCGTGTCGATTTGAAAGCTGATTTAAATTGTTTGGTTAGCTCGCTAAGAATCATTATTGTAAAATTACAGACATATTTTTTTTTTAAATGTCCATCCAGGCGAAAGTCAACAACCAACATCAGTGTTGGATTAAATTGACAATCTATCTGTAAAATGCACGCAATTTATTAATTCCAAAACGCGAAATTACAAAAATTGCCTAGGAAATGTAAAACTACTCATTATTCGATGCTGGACAGACCTTTGACTCTGCCGCCTCTTTCACTAAAATTATAATCAATACATATACAATTTCACTTGTGTGTGACTGACGGCAGTTTTGCTATAATGTTCGACCACTGATTAAACGCAATGGGATTGGCGTTTACTTCAAGCTCGCAAACTTGATTTAAAGAATTTTTAACACAACCCGTGCACTCAATGATTGTTTAATAGTATTATTGTACTTATTTTCTTACTCAACGCGATTGGTATGCATGACTAAAATCAATAAACAAACAAACAGTTTGATTAAACAACCACTCCTTCAAAAAAACCAAGGGCATTACGGAGTTTTTTGAACATTATAATGTCTCGCATTACTATTATTATTGGATTTCATTCTTTTTATTCATAGTTATGCCAAAATGAGGCAAATGTTTTCAACATAGGCCTACAAAAAGCATGGGGATTAAGAAATGTTCGGTTACATTATGGTCTAAATATTCGATCAAGTGAAATTTTCTAATCGCCAATTTAAAATGCAAAATAGTTGTTATGAAGTTCTTAGTCCATTTCAATTTGGCCATGGAGCCCAATTCTAAAATTATACGCAAAGATACGAGAGCTCTTGACGAGAGGGGACAGACACTAAATTAGTGAGGCTAGGTCGCCTGCCCTGGTTGGAAGTACCTAGTGATCTAGCGGATGTAATCGCCAAACATCGCGGTTTTCAGCTATTCAGAGTGAAGCGACATTGCGTGAGGACAGAAAAGCAACAAATTGAATTGAAGAGGCCCTTATCAATTTCACCAATGGCTCAGATATCGGCGCCACATGACTAAAATTGTGTTGTTAAGGAATACTAGTAATTATGCAAGAAACTAATTTAAAGATCAAATTCAAATTTGGAACCTGAACGAAGACGATAGACGGGTTTTAGTAACTATCGGCTATATTTCCGAAGTAGTAATAGTAGCATTACTACAAATTCAATAGAGCTACCGAATAGAGCTGATGGCCTGGCAAAATTACCATTTGGCAGTGCAGATACACAGTGCCATGACTGTATGACCAGTTATGTTTTTTTCTGGTTGCACTTTGGTATATAAGGTATATTTTAATATATATTGAGTTAGATCGCCAGGATTGCCACTAACATTAGAATTTTTTAGTCATATTTTCTGTTTAACTACTGAACTAATGTACAAATTTGTGATTTAATTCAAAACCATCTACGTTATAAGTGCTACAAATTGTTTAATTGTGTACCCTGTGTGAACCATAGACTACTGAATGTATTTTGCAGTTCTATTTAAATTAATCCAGGAACTCTTTACATAATCCTGGTGGCCAGGACGGCATAAAGAAAGAGTGGTGTACAAAATATTTAGTTATATTTCGTATGTTGAACTTTGGGTTTGCATGCCAAATAATATTTGTGTTTTTATATGGACACGCCGTTTTTTGAGAAATACCGTCAGCAATACATATACGTTAAGGCCATATAAACCAACAATATCTTTTATAACAGCCTCTAAATCCTATCATCACAGCTGTTATTATTTGTCTTGACTTCTTCATGGAAACTGATGCAGTCGTTCAATCCAAATAAGGTTAACTGTAACGGCGGGTGAAAATATTAGCCTACAATATGGAGGACAGACAATAAGGATAAGTCGGATATAGAATGATGGAGCAACTTATGGGATTCAACAGGCGACTCCCATTACAATAGGAGCGCAGCTGGAGCAATTGTGGATGAGGCCGCCTCAACATGGTTCAATGGTGCCGCAACAGTTATTGTTCTGCTTTGTTTTGCGTTGAAGAAGGTTGTAAGGTCCTGAATCGTCGCTGCTGAAATGAGTTCTATAAGTTAATTATCGTTATTTCTTCGTATTTAGTTTATACGAACCGGTTAGTAACCTGATCGGCTATGCGTTGATTTGGACTTTATTAAATAGGTATGCAGTAAAACCCATGTGGTAGGTATCGGCATTTGCGTTCTCAACGGTGAAGATAATATCCATCCACTAATAATTGATGTGATGATTCTTCGTTGAGAAAAGACCATCGTCACCACTTTGACACACTCTGTGACACATTTAATAACGTCCATCAAGAACTGAATTGGTGTCGGATGCACGAAAAGAATAAAATGCGTTCAGCAGCCTATTGGTGCTATACGCTTCTCCGTTGGTAAATGTTGACCTATGTAAGGACGGCTAACGAGAATTGCCATTAAAGATGGTGAAGCGGAGGCGAGCCGTGGCTTATGTGAAGATGCACTGAACGCCATATGAGAATTCTCTAACTCATCGTATAATAGTGCAGAAACATAGCGGTCTGATTGTGTGGTTAATCATCATTATGAGTAGATGTTAGCTATGTTTTTCTGTTCGTACTTTGGATTATAATGTATATGTTTATGATTATTGATTTAGATCGCCAAGTGACTACCAGCATTAGAACTATTTACATATTTTTTTCTACTGAAATACTGAGATAATGCATAATTTTATCTGGTTTTATTTTAGACCGCCCACACCATAAGCGTTATAGACTATTTAATTGTTTTCCAGTGTAAAATTTGGACTATATATGTATATCAGTGCACTTTTATTTAAATTAATTAGGGAATTATTTGGACCAACCATGTGTCGAGAAAAACGTATAGATAGTTGCGTAGAAAATCGTTAGGTGTTTAATTATTTTTATTTTTGACTTGCATTCCAAATTATATCTCTCTGCATTTATATGAGTACACTTTTTACTAAAAATTATTGTCAGCCAGAATTATGCGATGAGGCCATAGCAGTCAACGATGTTTTTATTTTTGTTTCCAAATACTATTATTATATTTGTTAATTTTCTTGGCTTCTGGATTGGAACTGGGACAGACGTTCTATCTTCACCAATGGTAGAAGGTAAGATATCTACAGTACAGAAATCAGACTGAGGAATCAGATACATAATAATGGAGCAAGCCATGTAGGTTCAAGAGGCGTTTGATCATTACAATAGTCGAAAGCCCCAGAGCCGTGAAAGACGGTATGCCGCCTTTTGCAAAGGGCCACTGGTGCATATGCTTCAATACTGCATTTCAAAAACTACCTGAATAGTCATCACTTAACGGTTTTGACGAACTACAAAACACAAAGCAAAATTACTCTCGTACGGTGGCATACTAAGACAGTTAACGAGCAGATATCTGCTGGTCAGTTTATAAGTATCAACATCAACATTGTTGAAATACCCGAAGTCAACGATCAAGATAAATATTAACATTGCCTGGAAACTTTATTTGAGAAACTTCAAGTTGTCTTGATTCAGCTTCTCGTCTAATTTGTACGTTTTGTAGGAGCGCTGAGAGATAATATGTGCTGTTTAAGCGCGATCAAGACTAGAAGTCAAATCTAAATGCTGTGCTCAACAATTTGATATTGGCACCATAAATAAGCATATCTAACAAAAATCTGGAAAAACGTGTATCTTTTATATTTTAAAGAACCGTTGATGGTCAAAAGAACGAAAGCAAAATGTTTTAATTGATGTAAATGGCTGATATGATTGTTTATTTGTACACACATTTATATTCACACCGTTCGTATACTAACATGTTTTGTTTTGTCTTTTAGCATGTATATCTGCATTATATGATGAATAAAGCCTAATATTTTAGGCAACTCTTTCTTCTGACTTGTCGACTCACTCTGCCCGTTTGCTGTGCTTGTTACTGTGATTCAGAACAATTTATTCATCATATAACCCAATCATGGAACGCCTTTGATGTTGAACCTAGTGCACCAGATGCAGCAAAACAATGGAATCATTGGTATCGTACATTCTGTGGCCTCCTAAAAGCAGTCGAATCCATGAATCCGGATAAATTAGACACTCTTATTTCCTACGTCTCTCCTAACGTATATGAACATATCGTTGACTGTGATACATATGATCATGCTATCAAAACTCTAATGAATCTCTATGTCAGACCGAAAATGAAGTCTTTGTTCGTCATATACTCGCGACTACTAAACAAGAAAATGGACAAACATTGGATCAATTTGTTCAGATTCTGAAATCGTTAGCTAGGGAATGCAATTTCAAACCAACTACGGCCGAGGAAAATCGAGACGATGCTCTGCGCGATGCCTTCATTAATGGAATCCAGTCCAATTCAATCAGACAACGTCTCTTAGAACACAACTCACTTAATTTTCAAGCGGCTTTTGATCAAGCACGTGGTCTCGAAATGGCGGAAAAGCAATCATTATCATATCAAAACTGTTTGAATTCTACACACACTGCAACGGTTCAGCCACTCTGTCCTTCATCAACCTCCGATAAATCTACAGATAATCTTGTTGCTGCTGTTAAAAAAATGTGACTTTTGTGGGTACGATTATCATTTAAGATGGAAATGTCCGGCCAGAAACGCCTTCTGTAAAAGTTGTGGAAACAAAGGACATTTTCAAAAGGTAAGTCGCTCTAAGAATCACCGCCCAGTGGTTTCGACGCTTCATCCTACCATATCTGCAACTGTATTAGCTGCTGCTGCTCCTGATTGTCTCACCAAATGTGTAATAAATCTAGAAGTCAATAACATAAATTGTCATGTTCTCGTTGATACAGGCAGTTCCTGTAGTTATGTTTCAGAAGCCTTCGTTTTGAAAAATAATTGGAAAATTCACTCCTCTCAAGAAACAATAACCATGGTGTCTAGCTCATTTTTGAGTCATACCAAAGGCCATTGTTTTGTGTCGATTCAATACAAATCATGTGTTTATCAAAATATCAAGCTATCTATACTTTCTGATCTTTGTACTGACGTACTCCTCGGTCATGACTTCCTTGGATTGCATAAAAGTGTAAATATCTCTTTTGGTGGTCATAAATCGTCATTCACCGTCTGTTTACTGAAACCTGCATCTGTTACGTCCCCGCCTCTTTTCCATCATTTAACTGCTAACTGGAGGCCTATTGCTACGAAATCAAGAAGGTACAATCGAATGGATGAAATATTTATCCGGGATGAAATAAATAGATTAGTTTCTGATGGCATTATCGAACCTTCAACATCCCCGTGGAGAGCACAAGTTCTCGTGGTATCGTATGAGAATCACAAGAAACGTATGGTTGTGGACTACAGCCAAACGGAGTCAACAAATTCACACTATTAGACGCCTATCCTTTGCCGAAAATAGACCAAATGGCTGAAACCATTTCAAAATATCATATATTCAGCACTTTGGATCTCAAAAGCGCTTACCACCAGATACCTATCCAAGAACATGAAAAGGTATTTACTGCTTTCGAAGCGTGTGGACGCTTGCTTCAATTCCGTCGCATTCCCTTCGGAGTGACGAATGGTGTCTCATGTTTCCAAAGAACTATGGATCATATAATCGCACAGGAACATCTCACAGATACATTTGTCTATGTGGACAATGTGACAGTTTGCGGGAGAGATACGCTTGAACACGAAACAAATCTCAACAAATTTCTTAATGCCGCTAAAAAATATGGATTGACCTTAAATGAATCAAAGAGCATTTTCGCAGCTAAAGAAATTACTCTCCTTGGTTTTCAAATATCGAATGGAAAAATTAAACCTGATCCTGACCGATTAAAGCCTTTACAAGATCTCCCACCACCGTCGAATGTGCAATCGCAACAAAGAATTGTGGGATTTTTCGCTTATTATTCGCCGTGGATCTCCAACTTTTTCGATAAAATTCACTCACTCGTTCATAATCGAACTTTTCCTTTGCCCGTCTCTGTGAAACAAAATTTCGATGATCTTAAAAATGAATTAGCCGTAGCAACTCTAGCTTCTATTCGTTGTGATATTCCGTTTGTCGTCGAAACCGATGCTTCGGACGTAGCTATTGCTGCCACTTTGAACCAAGATGGAAGACCTGTGGCGTTTTTCTCTCGGACGTTGACGCCATCTGAAAAACATCACTCAGCTGTTGAAAAAGAAGCCTATGCCGTGGTTGAAGCTATTCGAAAATGGAGGCATTTGCTTTTGGGTAATCATTTCAAACTTGTCACTGATCAAAGATCTGTTTCCTTTATTTTTGGCAATCAAAATCGAGGAAGAGTGAAGAACGATAAAATTTTGCGCTGGAAAATGGAATTATCACCTTACAGCTTCGATGTTGTCTATAGACCCGGAAAAGATAACAAAGCAGCAGATGCACTAAGTCGATCCTGTTGTGGTGTGCTTCTAAATGGACTGGATTTAAAACAAATACATGATTCTCTTTGTCATCCTGGAATTTCTCGTATGCTCCACTTTGTGAAATCTCGTAATTTACCATATTCTATTGATGAAATTCGAAAAATGACCTTGAGTTGTGAAGTGTGCTCTGAAATCAAGCCCAGATTTCCTTCGGCAATTCAAGGCCAATTAATCAAAGCTACCCAACCGTTTGAGCGGTTATCTATCGATTTTAAAGGACCTCTTCCTTCATCAACTCGTAATCATTATCTACTGACGGTCATCGATGAATATTCTCGATTTCCCTTTGCATTTGCTTGTCCTGACCTTAGCAGTCACACCGTCATACTGTGTCAAATATTCGCAATGTTTGGGATGCCTTCGTACATTCACTCAGACAGAGGTTCTTCCTTCATGTCGACCGAGGTACAAAATTTTCTTCAGGAAAAAGGTATAGCTTCGAGTAGAACGACTCCTTATAATCCCAAAGGAAATGGACAGGTAGAAAGAATGAATGGTACCTTGTGGAAATCGATCCTTCTCGCTCTCAGATCAAAAAGGCTTTCAGTTGAAAACTGGGATTGCGTGCTGCTGGACGCATTACATTCAATCCGTTCATTATTGTGCACATCTACCAACGAAACTCCTCACGAGCGTCTTTTTCGACACAATAGGTCGACTTTTGGTAACACACTCCCAACCTGGCTTACTGCTCCTGGCAAAGTTTTACTCAAGAAGAATGCTAGTTTCTAAATATGACCCCTCTGTGGAAGAAGTTGAACTAATTCTTTGCAATCCTAACTATGCGCATGTTCGTTTTCCTGATGGAAGAGAAGATACAGTATCTATCCGTCAATTAGCCCCGAAAGGCTCCGACGCACTGATGAATGAAGCTGGAACTAATATGGGACTCCGTGAAAATGAACCGGTTGTTGCTGATGAACAAACCTATAATGGCGATACCGATAATGATAATGTTAAGGCAAATGGTGAATCTACGGATAACTCAAATGCTCGTGACCTATCAGAGAATCTCGAAAACCTTATCAATCAGCAACAACGTGTTCATCCTTATAACTTACGAAGTGGAAATGTTTAAATACTATGTTTTCTCAATCCTCATTGAATTGTTACTATAACATTCTTGTTCCAACTCTGACGTTACGCTACAAATCGCAGTGGAGGAGAATGATATGATTGTTTATTTTTACACACATTTATATTCACACCGTTCGTATACTAACAAGTTTTGCTTTGTCTTTTAGCATCTATATCAGCATTATATGATGAATAAAGCCTAATATTTTAGGCAACTCTTTCTTCTGGTTTCCGACTCAATCTGCCCGTTTGCTGTGTTTGTTACTGTGATTCAGAACAAGTACGGTATCGTCTGTATTTGGAAGAATGATTAGTTTACCGCCCGGGAGAACTTCAACTCAAGCATCCTCAATGTGTGGGAGTGTTTTTCATAATAGCATCGATTACAAAATTAAACAAAAAGGGGAAAAGCGGACAACCTTGACGAACCCCACTGCTAGTTGTAAAGTTATGCGTTATTTCGTTGTAGACCTTAACGCGACCAGAATTATTTGTGTAGAGAGCTCGTATAATATTAGCAAATTGTGTGAGCACACCGCTTTTCGACAAAATATGGAATAAAACATTGCGATTCACCGAATCAAATGCGCCCTTGAAGTCTAGAAAGACGGCTATTGTGTGGCTGTGATATATACGTCGCTGTACAAGAACTTTCCTTAACGTAAAAATATTATCTATATAGCCTCGTCCTGCGCGGATTCCAATCTGTTCTTCTCTTGGTTGTGACTCGTGTGAAGCGCTAAGACGACGTAGGATAATTGAAGCAAATAACCTAGATAAGAATGGAGTCAAGTTTATACCACGATGGTTATCGCACGAATTACGATTGCCTTTTTTAAGATGGGAATGGTCGACTCATTCCAATCAATTGGTACGGTTTCCTCATTCCATATAGTATGAAAAATTTTGGTCAATGCACCTTAAATTATATCGCCACCATCCTAAACAATCCTGGAATCAAATCATCGGAGCCTGCGCCTTTTCGGCGTTTACGAGAAAGGATTAAGTTGCGTACATTTTAATTCTGAAGATTTTTCGAGACTAACATTTATGTTGATGCAGGCATGTTTTCGGGAATCGGAACTTACACGGATGCCCAAGAAAATTGATCTTTGATGTTTTTAACCCACCACCCTTAAACAATCCTGGGAGGAAATTATCGGGGCCTGCAGCTTTGCGACGTTTAAGAGATAGGATTTCATCGCGTACTTCTAACTCAAATGGTTCTTCGGGACTAACATTCCACACTGTTGTTGCATAAATGCTTTGGGGAATCGGAACTGACGCGGGTGCTAAGAAAATTGAATTCTAAAGTGTTCAACTCACCTGTCAAGACGACTTATTTTATCGGTTATTAAATGGTTGTTGCTATCATTTATAGTTTCACTAACTTTTAATTTTCTCGGACCTGTTGCGCGAATAAGTTGGTACAAACAGCGACTATTACCTGACGCGAACGCTTCTTCCATTTCTTCAGCCTTCCTGGTCCAAATGTTTTCGAGATCGACTTTTAGACGGCGCATAAATTAGTGTCTTATATTGCGATAAGTATTATTATGTGCTGAGCCAGGTTGAATTTGGCGCCTTGTTTCGATTATCTTCATAGATTTTACAGAGATCCAATGATTATTTCCACGGGGGCCTGCAACAAACAGCAGTACCTGCATTGTGCATAGTGGAACTTAGCTTGGACTAAAGCATTTTCGCCATCAAGACCAATTAGCTTAGACTTAAGAATATATTCATATTTTTGTCGGAAGGACGGGGTTTCGAATTTGCCTACATCAATTTGGGGTTTATTCTTATTTATTTTCCCGGAATATTTTAGTGCAAATCTACAAGTAGACATAAGAGTTCCAAAAAGAACGACAATCCTGGATGCAACCACGCCATCTATAATTAATTGCTACATGACCTATTTGAGTTCACCGTTGTCCGAGTGCTGGAGGACGCCATGTAGCGCAACGTTTTACACTACGTCTGAAGTTTGTACTACATAAATACAATCTATGTTCCGCCCAGCTATCCAAAAGTCGTTCACCATACCCCTTGCGCGTCAAGCATAAAGTGCATCTTTTAATAAATGAAATTCTGCGTTACTTAAGCGCTCAACTTGAGCAGTCATGTCATCCACAACTAAGACTATATCTGAACTTCGTGCTCTACTTAGTAAAGAGCTTAGTTTGAAGTAAAAAGCGTCCTTGCTTTCGTCAGTGCTGCAATCGGCAGGAGCATATGAAGATACAAAGAAGATGAAACATTGAGAACGGAGGTTTTTTCCACTGATTTAGTAGATGTATTTAAACGTGTCGCACACAGTCGACCTGAATAAAGTAAT
This sequence comes from Eudiplozoon nipponicum, assembly GCA_029291075.1. NCBI lineage: Eukaryota > Metazoa > Platyhelminthes > Monogenea > Mazocraeidea > Diplozoidae > Eudiplozoon > Eudiplozoon nipponicum. Next base: position 13,302 of record JAQBSW010007393.1, on the reverse strand, counting down.
TGTTATCACTGCCAGCGCAACCAATGTTCCTTTAATCATGTAAATGTTCATTTCAACACCACTTCGCCATGTAATGTGGTATCTGCTCTATAATGACAGATTTGGAACATTGTGTCTAGGAGGCCATATGAGTTCCTCTTAAAAGAAAGGCTAACCGAGATACATTAGCAGTACGTAACTCAAAATTGTGTGTAGTGGGCGGCAATGTGGATCGGTAGTTAGAGAACCCGCTTCCGAAGCAGATGTGCCAAGGTTCAAACCATGTCCGCGTCAAATTCTGGATAAGTTCCTAAGTGATGAGTTTCTAATAAGGATGAAACCGGTCTAGTGGATGAATTGCCCTTTCAACACTATAAAATTCTTAGTATATACCGACAAATGCATGTACACAAATGGTCATATGTGTGGATCAGATTTGTTTATACACATAGGAAGGGTACAATGAATAATTTAACTATTGCTTTCTATGTTAAATTTCTTTCTTCATTAAACTCACTCGGTACAGCGTTGATTGAAGCGTGCATATACAAGTGCCATATTTTATAATTAAAAACAAACAACCGTAATTACTATGCATGTTTGTCTTAAATCTAATTGGAGAGCTTTCGGGGCTTAAACAAAAAGAATGATGCCAGAGCCAGTTCATAAAATTCTAAATTACATCCTGATTGCAATAGACCAGAAGCGAGTAACCACAAACAAATACACCAAAACTTGGCTTCAATGAGGTTCTCATTGGGAAATTGGGTAGGTGCCTTTGCAATGGAACTAGAAGGCCATTATCGCCAAATGAAAATTTATTATTATAAAAAAAGAATCAAAAAATTCTATATTTCAATTAAAAAAATCAACGGAATGAAGGCATTTAGAGCACAAGAACGTCTACTGAATATATTATGTAATGTTAGGCAGCGATTTATTCTCATCAAACCTCTCATGCCGGTGGCAAATGCGTTAAAATTAACTTTTCATTTTGTATATCCATGATAACAAAAGAATGAAGCAATGTAATTTTTTAATAATTGATCGTAGACATTGATTATAAATTGATAAAGTAATTTTATAGTATTTAATTCTTTTTTTATAAATGAAATAATTTTGTGTATGACCAATATGAATTTATTACAATTCAGCTCACCAAGCGTCAATAAATCAAAGAATATTTAACGAGATAATTTCATGTTTTTTTCAATAAAATTGCATGATACACCCATTATAGAAAGAATATGTTTAGAATTATACCAGAGATTTTTGCATTTCAGATATAAAAGTTTCCATTTATTTATAGTACATTTCTGTTAATTTCTGTGATTTTTCCGTTTATTAATGGGATTATCCCTTTTGTTTATGGAATACCCTGTATTATTGTAAAGCGATATCATTACAATTATAGTTTTATATTTACTAATAGTATTAATGGTAACAACAATAGAATTAGTATATTCGTAGTTGTAAAAAGCTGGGCGAGAAATTGGTGCGCACCGTCTAATTAAGTGTATTATAATTTTATTCCAAATTTCTATTGAATAGAGTCTATTCTACCATCTTAATCCTTCAAATCATAAAACAATAAGAAATCTAGCATATTTATATTAACCATATGTATAATTTTATTTATTTTTAAAAATCCATCACGATGTTGCTCAATTTTGTTTACTTAATAAACTTGTTACCTATATGTTATTGCCTACACCATATTATTTATAATTTCCTTAAAAAGCAAAAATAAAATCTGGTTCCTGTAAATTTTCTTTTCATTATATTTTCACTTCAGTGAAAAATATGTACACTTGAATGGATATTCCACGCATTAGACGGAAAGCACACATCACGCGATAAAAATATACGACGCAATATTCTCCCTTCATAAAAATGCTTCAGATAAGTATAAACACTTAATAAAAAGTCTACAGAATAACATAACGCAAGACACTTTGAAACTTCTGGTCAACAAGCTTCAGCCAAAAAATTAGATCAGACACATGTTTAGATTATAGTCAAAATGTGAAAAAACAGGTCCATAATAATAAATTTCAAGACAAGACCAGAACCGCTTTTCACTTATAGCCTTGCATTCATGCCTACTAAGCACCAATCCGAAGAAGTATTTGTACAACGCGACGAAAACATACTTTGCAGCCAAATCTACATTCAGTATCCTAGAGTCCCCATCACGAAAGTTTACTCCACACTCTACAGAGCTTATATCTCAGGAAACGAGGCCAACCACTACACTAGTATAACAAACTAAATAATTCCAAGATAATTACAAACAATAGTCCACACTCCCCAATTAAATTTATCTCAACAAAGGCATGCACAAGCTGCACAAACAATAATCTTTGAACAAATCGCATCACAATCCAAGGCTAAGACATATGAATCAATAAAATCCTCACATACAACAAAAATACCTCAAACTAATACAGCCAAGAAAATAAAAATATATAAGTCACCATCAGTTAATACAAAATCCTCATCAAATAAAGCATGAAGACCAACCACTCTGAATACTTTAACACTAAATACCATAAAAATGAAAATATTAAAAACATGTTTGCCGTAATCTCACGAAGAAGATCATTAAGCCAATTTGATATACCAAATGACCACAATAAGAATAACGAGAATGTTTTTGACGAGCACTCAAATTATAACATTCACCAACGAAACACAATTTGTATGCAACCCAAAAGAACAACAAACTCAACGAAAGAGCATCCCATTCACATTAGCTACAATCCTAGACTTAGTGAAGCTATCTATACATTACCTACAAAAAAGCTATCTAAAGCCAAAATTAAGATCTCGCCGTGCCTATAAAATATAACTGCATATAATTGCTGTCTCTGAAATGCGGTTAAATATGAAGTATAAATTTCAAATTAATTAAGGATTTCGAGCTGATGGAAACAACAGCAAAGGAAGTGGCGCCACAATTTATCTACATAAACATTAGGAATTTGCTCTATACAATCAAAATTAAATTTTTCACTACCATATAAACACAAGCGAAGCAAAAATTATAAATAACAACGAAAATAATAATTTAGACACAAATTATTAGTGAGATTTAGGAAAGGGAGTACCTATTAACAGCAGTAAGACACACTAATCATCATCATCATCATGCACAGCCATACAAAATCCAAGTGGCAAATTCTTCACTGCCATAAAACTATAAGAAGCGGGAATATATATATATATATATATATATATATATATATATATATATATATATAACGATAAAAATTATAATTTAGAAGCAAAATATTAGTGAGATGTACGAAAAAGAGAAAGAGCACCTAGTTACTACGAGTATATTTATCAAGATAATTCACAGAAGTGGGGCAAACTAAACCCCTACACAACACTATTATGACCAAGTCAGCAATTTGGGCAAGACAACATCAGCAATACAACTTCCTGGTGGCTACACTTTATCACGCCATTAGCACAGCCAGACCTCGCAACTGACTTTCCCCTAATAAGAAAATAAAGTTACGAAGACGATTCTACTAGACAACTGCAACAAGATTACCACTGATGATGCGTACGTGGACCCCATCTTGGCAGACGAGTGGGTCCTATACTACCCATTTTGGATTTAGGTGACTTCAAATGTTTCTGTCAAGTCAAAATCTGCCCACCTGTTTTACGCCAATCTGGTGCTCGATGAGAGAATAGAGCTCTACAAGGAAATCGAATAAAGGACATATGCAAAACGTGATCGAGCCGTCGAAGGTGATGGAGCCTTAATTGTTTTCTAATGAGGAGCACTTGTTGGTAGATAAAAATATACATCTACGGATTTCAACGTTGATTATTCGTTGTTGCTAACCAACATGTGCTAGGTATCTCAATCAACGATAATCGAATACCTGTAGCCATCTAAAATAATCAACCCTAAGAGGCCAAATTTCAATAGCGTATAGCAAAACCACGTACAGATGCATTTTAAATACGACCTTTAACGCAGAGTGACATATTTTCGTTTCTCTTTAAATGGCGAAGGTTCGAGAAAGCTACTCTTGCTTCGGCAATTCTCATTCTCACCTCGTCAGACATATTGCCTAAGTTATTGATAGAGCTCCCAAGATATCTAAACCTGTCAACTGTCTTCATTCTACAGTCGGAGTTGGAGTGAGTGGTGGATGATCATGTAAAATTATCGTACATTTCGAAGATGCGAATCTTATACTGAGAAACAGAACACTGTCTGCTAATCTATTCACGGTGATCTGAGCTGAATCTCGGTTATCGAATAATAGTACGAAATCGTCTGCATATTGAAGAACGGTTAGTGTACCGCCCGTGAGAACTACAATACCTGCCTCCTGAATGTGTGGGTGAGTGTTTTTCATAATGGCATCGAATACATAATTAATTAAAACGAGGGAAAGCGTTAAATACTAGGAACAAATTTCTTTAAAAATGTATCTCGGTTAATACAAAAACACAATTAAACACGGTAGTCATCAAGAATACAAATGACATCCCAAAAGTTTATCCAATAAACACAGCAAACCTAGCTCAATCGATGCTAAATAAGCAAGAAAGCATACAGAGCAATTACCGTATACTCCAAAACCTCTCACATCAAATCAAAAATTCTAAGTCAGCATTCTTAAATGCATTACACAGAAAAGCATCTATAAGAAATAAATAAATAACATATTACCACAATTACAGTCACAACTATGCGCTTAATAAAAATTGCGCTAAGGAAAGCAAAGAAAACCAAGCTTAAACTTAAAATGACCTGATCTGCGTTTTGACTAACGCAGCTTTCATTGTTCCAGTAATTTCCTTTTTGCAATATATTTCGACCTACTTTACCGTAGGTCTTCATCGGTTGCATTTAACGAAAAAATGAAGCAAGCAGCTTGCTTGAAATTACTGGAACAATGAAAGCTGCGTTAGTCAAAACGCAGATCAGGTAATTTCAATTAATCCAGGTTCGCAACTAAGAAGTTCCTTCAAGCTTAAACTTATTCTTGTTAAGACATATATTCAACCTACTCTCGAATACACAATTATTATTTTGAATCCCAAAAGCAATGCACTATCTGAAAAATAGGATTCAAAGCATACTTACAAAATTACGATTTCTAATTAGTGTAACATGGTCTCTGAGTAGACGATAAAATATAATTAAATAAAGCTTATAATCTTAGACATAATTTGAAATAAAAGTAGATTGTCGCCAAACTAGCGTTTAAGCAAATTTTAAATAATTTACACCAATCAACGCTACAATTAGGATTTGGCCTAAGAAATAAAACCATATTGTAAAATTAATTTTATATTTATTTTTGCGATGAGCTATGGACTGATGAAGACACCAAGAACAGGGCATTGAGCATTATCCGATGAAAAGAGAAACATGGAACAATACTGTGTAGGATACAACAGTATCAGTACCGTAAAAATTATTTCTAATAAAATGTAACCTACCACCAATCGACCAAAATTAAGACTTTTCAAAAAAGCCTCTTTACGTGAAAAACAAGTGTTATTTAATACGCAGTTTTGTCGCCAATTACAGGTTTAGATGTTTATTTCATAACGCACAAGTAGCCATTCACGCAAGCGAGATTTGCAGTTATAATAAATTACTTTTGCCTTTAAAACAGCCACTGTAGACGTAGAGATATTGAATGATGTTTAGTAACGCTCCAAATAGAGTGATATGCAACATAAACAAAAAACAACAGGTCAAGCAGTAGAGTTGATGGCCACTAAGAGAACCAGGGAGACATTTATTTGGGAATGCGGTGATGAATTATGGTACCAGAGCAGAAGTGAATGCCCAGAAGTCCTTTTAGAGCTGTAACGACACAAATCAATCGCCGACATATTGCGTAAATTAAATTCAAATTTATTTACGTTTCACCAATGAGAAAAAAGCAAATTGCCGTTTAACCACGTTTAACCACGTTTAACCAATAGTATGCAAGTACACATATTGCATGCTATTTAAGCACGGTAATTTACCATGCAAGTCAGTTGTGGCATTTGCCTTCTACCTGCTTCACGCGTGTGCGTTCTGTCGGCTGTCAATACGTGTGCGCTCTGTCGGCTGTCAATACCTACTCATCTTGTTGCGGGATACCGGAGAGACGAGCCAATTGAGTGCAGGACCTGCAGGACACCATCCACAACGCGATCACAGCTCAACCACGGGAGCAACAAATCAACCAGAGTCCCCCCAAGGCTCTAGGACATCTTCAACGCTGAAGACTTCAAGCGAACGCATTACCCGGCCCTCTTAAGGGCCCCCATATCAGTAACTAATCTCTATTCAGAGCACCTTAACCGGGTTTGTAACGTCGTACGGCATTTACTTGAAGCCGGGGCGTTTACAAAATTGGCGACCACGCCAGGATATTGATTATTTATCTGATTTTTTTTTGGGTATAAATAAATTGACTTTCTTCTTCATTTGTTTGGGATAAATCGACTAACATTTGCGTTTTCTTTACCCTGATCCTGTTTTTTTTCTGGGAATTTTGTTGGGCATATATTCGTGAATTTGTGGTGTGAGCATAATAATAATTCATTGGCACTAAAGGCCAACGGGGCCTCTGTTCGTCTTCCCTAAAGGAAAATTTCAAATTTTTGGAAGCAGTGTGTTATTCTTGCTGTTGAAAATAATAATTCATTGGCACTAAAGGCCAACGGGGCCTCTGTTCGTCTTCCCTACAGGACAATTTCAATTTTTGGAAGGAGTGACGCTGTTCTGTGTTGAAATAATAATACATTGTCATCAAAGGCCATCAGGGCCTCTGTTCGTTTTTTCCTTTTGTACTGGACAATATCAAGCAACAGTGGAAGCTGTTTGTGTGTAAGCGTTTCGTTATATATTTATACATTTATATATACATTTTCATATTGCTTATAAATTTATGCTTTTAAGATCCCGTAAGATTGTTAAAATGTCAAGTCCAATTTTAGATAGTGATGTTCCTGTTTGGGATGGAGATAGTGAGCTATTCTTTATGCGCGTAGACTCCGCTTTCTCCCCGTTTCCTGATTATGACAGTCATCAAAAACTATCAAAGGTTTTTGCTAAACTACCTTCTGAATTGCAGCGACGGATTTATCCTAAGCTTGAGGCCATTAGGAAGCTACCTAATCCCATTTTGGGCCTACAAAATGAGGTAGAATCCTTGCTTGGACCCACGGAAACTGAGCAGATAATAAAAAAATATGCGCAGTTAGATATGCCAAATCTTGGCCCCATAGAAATACTGAGGGAATTACGGAAACGTTGGTATAAACCAACATTTCTGACCATGAGGCTAAGGTTGTTTTTATTAACAATCTTCCCCAAACATTAAAACTCTTTGCCAGACAGCTCCCCAGCACTCTCTCTATAGATGACTTATCTGAGAGATGTGAGTTAGAATATAGGGTTTTGGAACCCAAAGTGAATCCATCATCCTTTTCTTCACCCCCGCAAGATGATAGAATCTCCTCCTTAGAGAGAACAGTGGCGAACATGACCAAAGTTCTAGAAGGATTGGCCATTACCAAATCGGAGATAAATCATGTGAATGCTCGACCAAAATTCGTTTCCAAGTCAAATTATAATGGTAGGCGGCGATCGAGATCTCCGCAATCATTTAATAAATATGCCCCAAAGAACTGGTGTTATAACCACCAGAAGTTTTTTTATGCTTGCCAAGTTTGTCTTTGTCGTTCCGAAGAATTTCCGAATGAGTGTCAATTTCCACAGCTGACGGAGAAGACAACAGACCGCAGGCACAAGGGTGCATCAGTATCGGGAAACGTCTGGCGCAGGAAGTAGAAGACCGTACTTTCTGCACATCAACGGCATCAACGGCGCTACAGGGAAGAAGCCAACTACAATCCGACATCCCTGTCGACTCTTTTCGTCCACGCCGAATTTTTCACATAGAGAACCAAACAGACAATGCCGGTCGCTATCACCAGCCTACTTGTTTGCATGACCCGGCCAAACAGCCAAACGAACTTCTACACCTTCTTGATTTCAAAACTGGCGAAGAGTACATCGTAGACACAGGTGCGGCAGTCTCAGTTCTCAAAGGTGATTCAATGGCCGAGATGTCGCTAGGCGTTCTTCTCGCAACAGCTACAGGCGAGCCCATACCAACTTATGGCTGCCAATACCGCACACTCAACATAGGTCTACGACGTGAATTTTCCCACAACTTCATCATTGCCAAGGTCTCACATAATATAATAGGCCTTGATTTCCTTCTAAAATTTCGGCTCATTGTTGATCTTGCCAATCAAAAGATCATCGACCCCTCCACCGGACTTGAACAAAGCTTTTGGACACTTGCCTCCGAGCGTTTGGAGTTACAGGTCATTCAGCCAACCCCAGTGCATCATTCAGCAGAGATATCAGCAGCTCTTCGAAAATAAAAATCGCTTTTCGATCTTAACAAATCCGATCTGCGAGTCTCCAACACGATGCATCATATCGTCACAGAAGGACAACCTATTGCACTCAAGAAGCGACCACTGGCTCCTGCTAAGCTGAAAGCTGCACAAGAAAAATTCTCAAGGCTTTTGGAAGAGGGAATCATCAGACCATCGAAAAGTTCATGGGCGTCACCATTGCACTTAGTCTCAAAATCAAACGGATCGTACAGAGCCTGTGGAGACTACCGTAAGCTAAATTCAGTGACAAAATCTGATGCATATCCCATTCCAAATATCAACACATTACTTGAAAAACTCAACGGCAGCAATTTCTTCTCAGTGATTGACCTCAGACAAGCGCACCATCACATACCGGTAGCACCAGAGGATATCGAGAAAACTGCAGTCATCACTCCATTTGGCCTTTTTGAATATCTTTACATGCCTTTTGGACTTAAGTGTGCTACTCAGACATTTCAAAGATTCATAGACAACATACTTCGCGACGACTCTGCTTATTGTATGTCATATCTAGATGACATTATGGTATTCAGTCCAGATCTAGAATCTCATACGAAACATCTACGAAATGTCCTCTCACGCTTATCCAACCACGGACTCAAGATCAACTGTGACAAGACGCAGATTGCAACTTCATCCGTCGACTTCTTAGGGCATCGTATCACGGCCCAAGGTATTCAACCGTTGCCGTCAAAGACGAATTCAATCAAGAATATCAAGTCACCAAGGACTTTGAGCGATTTGCAGAAAATCCTGGGAGTACTAAACAATTATCGCAAGTTCCTTCCAGGCCTTTCAAAACAACTTTATCCTTTGTGCAGGCACCTGCGGAACCGAAAAGGACTTAGCAAGAATTCCATCATTGCTTGGTCATCCGAAGACGAGGAATTACTTCGACTTGCCATCAACTCGTTAGCAAATGCCACAATGCTAACGCATCCAGATTTCGAAAAGCCATTTCTACTCACGACAGATGCTTCTGAATTCGCTATTGGAGCCACTTTGGAACAAGAGATCGACGGAGTTCGGAAGCCTATCAGTTTCTACTCGCGTACTCTCCAACCAGTAGAAACGAGGTACGACACTTTCGGCCGAGAACTTCTCGCCATCCACGACGCAGTGCGCCATTTTATCAGCATCATTGGCAGTAGCAGATTTGTTGTTTTCACAGATCATGCACCACTAGTTAGCGCACTTCGAAACGCAGCTTCATCTATCGCCAAGTACCCTGCCAGAGTGGAAAGACAGCTTTCTCGTCTAAGCGAATGGCAATTTGACGTCTTTCACGTCAAGGGCAAACAGAACTTCATTGCAGATGCCCTGTCCAGGCCAGACGTCTCTCTACAACCACCTTCGCCGTCACCATTCACTGTCAACTCCGTGGCACTCAGTGAACCTGCACTAACGCCAACTCTCCTGCGAACTGAACAACGCGGTGACATTCACATTCAAAGATCAATAGCCCGTCACCCAACCAAGTTCATATGCCGTCTGTGGGAAGGCTTACCAATTGTTTACTTCACGGGTACGCAGCCCAACAAGCCAGTTCTGCCGACCAGCCTTCAGAGGAAGGTTTTCGATTCAATTCACTCAATTTCTCACCCAGGAAGCCAAGCGACTGTCCGACTTCTTACAGATCGTTTCTGGGGTCACAGACTTAGGCAGAATGTTAAACGATGGGTCTCAGAGTGTGCTATTTGTCAGAAAAACAAGATCACACGACACACTCGTTCTAAGTTGCAACATTTTCGGTCTACTTCTCGCCTAGCCATCGTCCACATCGACATAGTTCATCTGACAAAGGTTCAAGGTTTCAGCTACCTTCAACTATGATCGATAGATTTACACGGTGGCCTGCGGCATTACCTCTTGGCACCATTTCTGCAGATGAAGTAACTAATGGTTTTATCTCTGCATGGATATCCAATTACGGTGTTCCCAATGAGGTCATCACGGACAGAGGCACTTGCTTCTCATCTGATCGTTTCAAAACCACCTTGCGGTACATGGGATGCATCTTACGCCAGACGACTGCCTACCATCCCCAAGCTAATGGCATGGTAGAGAGAATGCATAGGGAACTCAAAGCAGCTTTAGCATCCTCGTCCATTAATGGCAACTGGGTCGATGCACTACCTTTAGTTCTGCTGGCCATGCGTTCTCGTACTCGAGAATCCATTAAAACGTCTGCGTCACAACTCTTGTATGGCATGGATCTACGCCTGCCTAGTCAGCTCCCACGTCTACTACCGGCACAAGATGACCCACAAGACGAAGCTACCCGCCTTCGACTTCATTTTGGTAACATGTCCGAACAGCAGCCGAGACACACGCCTCGTCCAGTCTTCGTTCACCCACAGCTCCACAGCTGCAAGAGAGTACTCGTTCGCAACAATAATGCTGTTGCACCACTACAACCAAAGTATCGCGGTCCTTACCCGATTTTGCTCAAACAACCAAAATACTTCATCATTATGCAAGGCGCTACACCGACATCAGTAAGCATAGACAGGTTAAAACCGTTTATCGAACCACCTGATCCTGAGAGCGTTCAACATTCTACACACGTCTCAGGCTCCGTCTGCCCACAATCTCAACCTGCTTTGTATAACGCGTAATTAATTTTTTTGAAACATTAACATTTAACTATAAAATTTTTTTAAACTTTACGTTAATTTTTAGTAATTGTCTCACGTGGCATAACCACCTGTTCTTAGCTAACAATTGTGTAGCATTTTTGAACAGTTCTTTGGTATTATGCCATCTCTGAGGCAATGTTCGTGTACATATTTTATGCAATTACCTTTGATTTTAATGTATATATATTTTACATTATAATGTATTTCTCACACATGACATTACACTGCCTATTTTGGTATGACCAGCTACTTAGAGCTAACGCTTTCGTGTAGCAACACTAAGTAGTGATCAGCTTCATATCATGGTACAGACCACTTTCAATGCATATCTCAACTTTATCTATTTCACAAAGACCACTCTACAAATGTCATGACCACAACGTCGAGCACTCTAGCTCCTTTGGTCGTATACAAACACATTGACAACGATCCAACCTGCTTAGGTTTTAACTTAAACCTGGCAAATTCAGAGGCGATTTACCTCGAAATCTTCACGCTGCGGCTCCAAAAAACTTACACTGCTCTATTTTGCCTCACGTGCTATGACCGTCCACTAGAGCTAACAATTTGTGTAGCAATTCCTAGTGGTTACCTGGCATCATATCATTGTTGAAGCAACCAACAAGCATATTTAAGCCCAGCACTTATGGTTCATCATATTTTTGCTTAACTTGGTTCGAACTCTGTCATGCATTTCTTATCTAGCCTCGCAGAGAGGAATATTTTTTCTTTTTTTTCAGAGAGGAAAGTGTTGTAACGACACAAATCAATCGCCGACATATTGCGTAAATTAAATTCAAATTTATTTACGTTGCACCAATGAGAAAAAAGCAAATTGCCGTTTAACCACGTTTAACCACGTTTAACCAATAGTATGCAAGTACACATATTGCATGCTATTTAAGCACGGTAATTTACCATGCAAGTCAGTTGTGGCATTTGCCTTCTACCTGCTTCACGCGTGTGCGTTCTGTCGGCTGTCAATACGTGTGCGCTCTGTCGGCTGTCAATACCTACTCATCCTGTTGCGGGATACCGGAGAGACGAGCCAATTGAGTGCAGGACCTGCAGGACACCATCCACAACGCGATCACAGCTCAACCACGGGAGCAACAACTCAACCAGAGTCCACCCAAGGCTCTAGGACATCTTCAACTCTGAAGACTTCAAGAGAACGCATTACCCGGCCCTCTTAAGGGCCCCCATATCAGTAACTAATCTCTATTCAGAGCACCTTAACCGAGTTTGTAACGTCGTACGGCATTTACTTGAAGCCGGGGCGTTTACATATCTTTACATTCCAGTAGAATTATATTCAATTAAATCATGTAGCGATGAACAATACAAATATAATACTACGTCACAACTGAAGTACAATTAATAGGCGTTCCTTAAAAGCACAGTTTTGCTATGTAAATAAATAATAATGTAACGTCACAAACCAATTGCCGACAAATTCAATTCGATTTACGCTGCACCAATGAGAAAAAAAGCGAAACTTGCCGTTAACCAATAATGTGCAAGTAGCCATATAAGGCCGTTTAAGCACGGTGAATTTACCATGCAAGTCAGTTGTCGCGTTTGCCTTCTACTTTACGTTTCTCCGATGTGCTGTCTGCTACCTTTCACATACGCTGATTTTTGACATTGCTACGCACACATTAGCAATTTCAGTCACGCCAATCTTTTAGCTGTACAACTAGAGAGACGAGCCAATTATAGCAGAAATTTAACGAGTTTACTCAGCGAGATTTCAATGCCACAACAAAAAGAAAAACACAACCCAAGTCAACACGAGCTGGTCTCAATAGATTTGGAGTACTTCTGGACACCGTTTCACCATCGGACCTTCTTGGTATTTGCCAGAGAACGCAAGACCGGTCCTGTTAAGGGCCTCCTAACAGTACTAACTTAGTGTTTATGGCATTCTTACTAACTTTGTAACGTCGCACGGCATTTACTTGAAGCTAGGGCGTTTATAAAATTGGCGTCCTTCCCAGGATACTGAGTACTGTACTGTTTTTTAGTCATCAGAAAACTTTTGGTATAAATAAAATTGACTTTCTTTTTCATTCATTTGGAATTAAATAAATTAACATTTGCGTATTCATTTTTACTCCGGTCGTGATCTTTTGGGGAATTTTGTTGAGTATATATTTCTAGACGGAAGGTTTTTTATTCAGTCTCTCTAAAGTCGTGGTCTTCTGAGACTATTGTTGGGTATATA
>JAQBSW010007392.1:0-41064 GCA_029291075.1 Eudiplozoon nipponicum | reverse complement strand
TCTTATCTAGCCTCGCAGAGAGGAATATTCTTTCTTTTTTTCAGAGAGGAAAGTGTTGTAACGACACAAATCAATCGCCGACATATGGCGTAAATTAAATTCAAATTTATTTACGTTGCACCAATGAGAAAAAAGCAAATTGCCGTTTAACCACGTTTAACCACGTTTAACCAATAGTATGCAAGTATACATATTGCATGCTATTTAAGCACGGTAATTTACCATGCAAGTCAGTTGTGGCATTTGCCTTCTACCTGCTTCACGCGTGTGCGTTCTGTCGGTTGTCAATACGTGTGCACTCTGTCGGCTGTCAGTATCTACTCATCTTGTTGCGGGATACCGGAGAGACGAGCCAATTGAGTGCAGGACCTGCAGGGCACCATCCACAACACGATCACAGCTCAACCACGGGAGCAACAAATCAACCAGAGTCCACCCAAGGCTCTAGGACATCTTCAAAGCTGAAGACTCAAAGTGAACGCATTACCCGGCCCTCTTAAGGGCCCCCATATCAGTAACTAATCTCTATTCAGAGCACCTTAACTGAGTTTGTAACGTCGTACGGCATTTACTTGAAGCCGGGGCAAGCTATAAATTATGGTGATTTAAACAAAATATTAATTTGGCATGATATAATATAAAGAATCTATTAATTTATTCAAATTGTTTAACAATGATGTGTAATGTGAAATGCTACACTATGCATAACCCGCAAAATTATATGCAAGCCCTGAAAAAAACCAGTTTGACTTTCACAATCACATCTTATTAATATGATATTATTCTAAACGCTACGGCTGCAAGTAAATGCCGTGCGACATTTACAAAAAGATAAAGGCCGTAGATAATGAGAGACAGTTACTGTGGATGGCGTTTATCAGGACCGGAATTGCGTTCTCCGGCAAATGCCGAGAAAGATAAATAGTGTTGCGGTGTCTAGATGTCCTTCTAGACACTTGCGACCGGTTTTGATTGACTGGTTGGTGTTCTTACGTTGTGGAGTCAAAACTAGAGAGGGGAGTTGCTGTGTGAAGGCTCAGAATTGCCTTGTTGAAGATCTGCGGCAACACCGTCGTGATTGGCACACGTAGAAGCCAGATTAATAGATAATCGATCCGTATGACAAATACTGAGGCTATTGGCATTTAGCAGATATGTATTGATGTCGCGCATTTTAACTAGGAGTTTAGTTCGCTTAGTAATGGGTCAGAAACAATCTCAACCTGAAGAAAAGAAATACGATAAGCAAAAACGAAGAGCGTATGAGCCACCTATTCCTACACGGGTAAGTAAACAGAAGAAATTTAAAGGCCCTGATATTGCCAGCAAACTGCTACAAGTAGCGCCACACTGCGATTACTAAAGTTGGAGCGTATAAAAGATTACCTTTTGATGGATGAAAAACTCAAGAGCGTTTAAAAACTGATGAAGAAAAGCACGAAGAAGAAAGATCTAAGGTTGATGACCTTCGTGGCACACCAATGTCAATCGGTACACCTGAAGAGGTTATTGATGATAATCATGTTACTGTTTTGACGTCTGTTGGAAATGAGCATTACGTCAGTATTTTATCATTTGTGGATAAATATATGCTTGAACCTGTGTGCTCGATCCCTCTTTATCACAAGGTCCACGCTGTTGTTGGTGTCTTGACAGATAATACTGACACTATGGTGACAGTAATGAAGCTTGACAAAGCCCAACAGGAAACTTACGCTAATATTGATGGCTTGATGCTCGAATTCAAGAAATACAGGAATCCGTAGAACTTACTCTTATGCATCATGAACTTTATGAAGAAATGGGGATTAAGCCTCCTAAGGGTGATATTTTGTATGGTCCTCCTGGAACAGGGAAAACGTTACTGGCACAGGTAGTTGCCAACCTAACTTCTGCTACTTTTCTACGTGTTGTTGACTCTGAGCTTATTAAAAAATATCTAGGCGATGGTCGAAAATTGGTTCGTGAGCTTTTTAGGCTAGTAGAACATGCTCCAAGCATTGTGTTTATCGATGAAATTGACGCTGTCGGCACAATAAGATACGAATATAACTGTGGTGGCGAATGTGAAATTCAACGTACCATGCTGGAAATGTTAAATCAGTTAGACGGTTTTGATTCTCGTGGCGATGTTATAGTTATTATGGCAACCAATCGTATTGAGACTCTCGATCCTGCTCTTATTCGTCCAAGTCGAATTTATCAAAAGATATAATTTCCTCTTCCCGACGAGAAGACCAAACGTCGTATTTTTGGAATCCACACTAGCCGAATGTGGAATTGGAGTATTATGTGCAGTCAAAGGACGAACTTTCTGGTGCCGATATAAAGACAATATGCATGGAAGCTGGGATATTGGCCTTGCGTGAGCGTCAAATGAAAGTTACAGATGAAGACTTCAAGAAAACGAAAGAATCACATGGTATTGCCATGAAATTGTAAGTACGGTTTTGTGAAAAGAAAGATGGCTTAGCCGGTTTGAAGTCTGCACGCGTTGAACATTTAATATTAATAGAGAGCCATATGATTATTTTACTTAATTATATGGTATAGCAGTTTACTTTGAATGCATTGTATTTGATGAAATTTGTTATATGTAATATCAGAAAGAGGGATACTTGGCAGTGTGGGAGATGCAGGAAGGAACAATGTTTCAGAGAGCTGAGGCGGCGGTTTTTCCCCGAGGCCAGATTACTTTTACTAGTGTTAGTGAGTGTCGCCTGCAAAAACAGAAAGAAATCATGTTTAGCTTTTTAGAAGAATGCAATGTCCGTAGTTGACTGATTTTTGGAAAAAAATTGGCGCATTTTATTCCAATCAAATGAATAATTAATACGTCGGTGTGGCAATAACCAACTGTAAAATATATAATGAACAAAGAGTCTTATCTAGAACAGACATTATTTCAACAGAAATTCCTCACAGAATCGCCCGTATAAGAATGAAGCTGTCCACTCAATGATAAAAGCAGACTTCGAGCCGAAGTGAACCTAAATTAATAATTATTTGTAAATTTGTTTTATTAAATCGATGCTCGTTATGCGAGGAAAATTCTATATATAATTGAGTAAAAATAAAGCATATTTCATACATTTAAAATGGCTTCTGATGAGCTAGAAACGTTGATTTAAAGTTTGACTTCTCAAATGAATAATTTAACTGCAGAATTAGACATAATTAAGTCTTGTATGGACGATACGCTGATAATAAACACAGACGACATCCGAGTGCACGGCCCATCCAATATAGGTGGACACAACAGTCGGTAGGATGAAACTGACAGAGATTTCAAAGACGATAGGATTGTATGCGGGGGCTCATAAGGGCGATGCTTTTTCTATGAGAAGCGATTGATCTTCGTCAATACATTCTTTCCCTGTTTCATTTTTAGCAAAGGTTTGGCATGTTACACGCATTAAAATTTTGACGACGGCCGAACAAAACTTACAAAGCTGAGCAGACCTGGCGGCGCAGGTGGAGGGTTTGTGTTGCTTTTAGGTAAAAGCAGCGCTGTAGAGACGTTTCTCTTATCAGGAAAGGCAGTATCAAAATTAATGGAAAGAGCAGTGACATAGGGTTGGTTTGGGACTTGGCCGGACACTTAGATGTATTATTTTGCATTGAGAGCCACGTGGATTAGGAGTGTTTTTGGGCGCCAATGTACGGATAATAGTGAGGCCCGTATATCACATCTGTAGTCTGATTTGCGATGTCAAAACATAGCGGAGGCTGACAGATTAGAGTAAGCAGATTAGCAATGTAGGTTGGTTGAGAGAGACGCATACTTTTGAAATTGCTCAAGACGGATGCTGATTGATTAAAGCTTTATCCTTTAAATATTGCAGTGACGTGCTTTTGTAGAGGCTCCATACCTATTAGTAACTGAGAACCCCATAGATGCCAAGTCGTTATTAATCTTAATTTGCCCATTTGAATCTGATAAGTTATAATTCCCATTCACATCTATTAAATTCAAACCTGCTAATTCTTAAGCTAATTTGCTTGTGTCCTCAAACTTAAGATTAGCTTCCATGCTGAACGTACTTAATTATTAATTTGATAACTTAGTGTTAGGCAAAGGGAATGTGAACTTCTTAAGAAGCAAAATACCCGATTAATTAACCTGGAAAAAATTAAGACGCGAAAAAACAGAATTATTAAATTATCTGTTTCAGAACGTTCCTAATATGACAGGTGTATATTGTGAAAATCGAGTAATTATAAACGTAAATTGGAGAAAAGGAAATAAATGCAGCTTGCTGAGGAAAGTCAGGCCAGTCACGTACAGATTACCAAAACTGAAACTACGCACAATTCAAAAGTATATATACTGTCAAGTATTTAAACAAAGAGTGTTCTAGACTGTAAACGAATAATTTCTTTTTAAATAAAATTCGTTTCAATCAGCCAAGGTGGTTTAAATTTATTAATAAATGTCACTTTAATTTTTGTCGGAGGTAATATCTTTCTCTACATACACCACCTTCTCAAAAAACGCTAATAATAGACGTAACCATTATTCTTCGGCTGATGTTGGATTCTTCATGAATTAGTTGTGCATAATGGCGCTTCAGACGTCGACATCGCGCCCTGTAAAGTTGTCACTGGCACTGCTAATTCCCATGATGTTGACAGAATATTTTGATCTTGTAACTCGGTAGGATAAGATGTTGATATGTTCGACAGCGCGTCTTATGAAAGTTGCTGCGTTGTATTATGTGCCTGCGTGTTTCGATTGCACACATGAGATTCGTCCATGAAACGATGGTAATTCAACTCATCTGGTAATTCAGTCCTATCCTCAATCCAGATAAACTGTGGAATGCAACGATCCAAAGTAACAAAACCCTCATTTTTGTCAATCATCCACTTGACCTTATATGGTCCTTTGTAAAATGATGTCAAGCAGTTCTGCCTATTTTCATTAGTTACATACACATGCGAAGCCGATATTATATCAGAGGACACATAGCACATGGTTTTTGATTTTCTAATCTTGGTCGACACATCTTATGTCTAAGTGCGCCTACAAACCAATCTGCATAACTAGAAGCCCAATCAAGACTACATGGAGTTTCTCTTAGAAGATCTCCAGACAAACCTATTGGTTCTCCATATACTAATTCTGCCATTGGAGTTCCTAACTGTGCCTTATATCTGTTGCGCATGACAAGTAATACTATAGGAAGATCGTGTATCCAGCTTGTTCCATTAGTACACCTTAACGCAGCTTTCAGTTCACGATGCAGCCTTTCTAATATCTAATTCGCTCGTGAATTGTATGCGCTAGTATGCAATACAGTTGTTCTTATGATATTGAGAGATCTTACGAAAAGCTCTGACATAAATTGACTACCGCGACCACTAGTGACTCTTTCCGAAACACCATAACGCGATATCCAAATATGTAGGAATGCGAACAAGACTTTTTGAGCTGTCATATCTTTCAAAAACGCTACTTTAAATTGGCGATTAAAACGACCTACCATTGTTGGTAAATACTTTTGGCCATTGACTTCAGGCATCTTATCAATTTAACAGTCCCAATTCCTCACGTCAAGTCATGCACACGGCCGGTGCCGAGGTTCTGAAACCGATAAAACTTAAGACCCCCACGACATCGCGGCCATCGATTCACCCTTCACAACTTCCTACTCTTCCAAACACACCGACACCATCCAGGACAGTGGAGAATGTGCCCCTAATCCGATCTATTCCACTTTCACCTCCGCAACGCTGCTTCCGATCAATCTCTCGATACCATATAACTCGCCTTCGTCCTATTTTCTAATCCTACACTTACCTCACCCGCCTGATTATTGAAGGACTTAGGAAATCCAGATCAATGCTGACACCTCCCCTCTCGTCAGCTAGCGGTCAGGCACCCTTATCAGGCGCGGTCTTGATACGGTAGTCAGCAGAAAACTCCCGCCTGCTTCTCCTTCCAGAACTAATCCTCTTTCTCAGGGATCCCTTTCAGCAATTCTTATCAATTGTAGATCGCGTACACCCAAAATAAAACAACTGCGAGCACTTTTACCCTCTAACAAGCTAGACGTGTGTTTACTTGTTGAAACAGGGCTGCCCTCTTCCATACACTGCGATGATCTTTTCCTCATTAATGGTTACACTTTCCTTCGAAGTGACAGAACTGTTAGTCAAAGAGGTGGTCTGGCCGCCTATGTTCGTTCCTCTATTATGCCTAAACGTTTTTCTGCATCTAATAAACTATGATTAGATTTTTTTTCTTTTCAGCTACTGATTCTAGACCAAAACTTATCTGTTTGCATTATCTACAGACCTCCACATCCCTCAATATTCGACGACACACACGGGGCTCAAATTATGTCCACTTTTTTCATCAAATGTTCGATCAATACACCGTTGGGAGCGACCATAACCTTCCTATTGCTAACCGGCAAAATATAACTTCATAAATTCAGACGTTGCTTCGGCTGTTTGCGGACAACCTACTAAATTAATTTGTTCACTGCCAAACACGAGGGAAAAACGAACTTGATTATATCCCCTCCAACAAAGATGTGGCCAATGTTCAATTGAAACCATAATCAACATAGATCGCTAGCTTTATTTTAAATATTGCTATTGCCACCCACTCAATCAGTGATTGTTCAATAGTTTAAATGTTCAGTTCAATACTAAAATCCCAGGTAGCGTCACGTCTGTCTTATCATGGCAAATCAAGGCTAGCTAGATGACACTTTATCTTGATAGAAATGCCTCATAGGCTCCAACTGAAGTAAAAGCTATCCAACAGCTAAAAATTGTATTTATTGTGAGGCAGAGTCGCGACGTGGATATTGACGAACTCTAAATCATATGTAAACCTACTCAAGCCCTGTCGCGGCTAAATTTCGACAAGTAGTTAGAGTTAGAAAGAGAGACGAGGCCTGTACCTTCATTGAATTCAATTTGCTACCTTATACAATGCTTCATTTGTACTGCAAAATGCGTATAAACTTTGATTAATGTTTATATGAAACTCGTAACCTGGATCTAGCAATTGCATCGGGTGATTTTTCATGAAATGATCGCTTCATCCTATCGCCATTCGGAACATAGCTTTAAGAACAAAAAACGAACAAAGTGTTGCAACATGTTGCAAGGTTCATTTTATACTGGATAAAATTTAATATACATATGAACATTCCAATTTAATTCAATATAATTTCTAAAAGTGACATAGCTTCTACTGTATAATGACAGATTGATGATTGCAAGTGAAGGAATGATAACCAAAAACATAAAGTGGTATGTGACTTTAAATTGCATACAGTATAAGTCAAGGGTGACACAGTGGAGAGTTTCCAAGACTTTGAATCATATGTAACGCAGTTAAAATCCCGTCTGTGGCAAAACTTGGCCAGAATTGGACGAGTTACTAACCCCTACATAATCTGCTGTCCTCTGATTCCAAACAAATTTATTATATATATATATATATATATATATATATATATGAATATATGTATATTTTTCAAAATGAATATTATATTGTTATCAAATTTGACAAAAAATGCATATTAATATTTCTCCCGATGGAAATGGTACAAGCATTATCACACTTTTTGGTTCAATTAGGCAAACCTGGCGCTCTCTTTTATAATTTTGAATCCAACGTTTGCTATCATGTGGCAATGGCCACCTTTAAGACAAATAATGAACAAAGGGTCTTAACTAGGGCAGACAGTATTTAAACAGAAATTCCTCGCAGAAGCGCCCGTATAAGAATGAAGCAGTCAGCCCAATGAGAAAAGCAGACTTAGAGCTGAAGTAAACATAAATTAATTAATGTGTAAATTTGTTTTATTAAATCGATGCTCGTTGTGCGAGCAAAATTCTATATATAATTGAATAGAAATAAAGCATTTGTGGTACATTCAATATGTCTTCTGATAGGTTGGAAACGTTGATTCAGGCATTGACTTCTCAAATGAATAATTTTACTGCAGAATTAGGCATAATTAAGACTCGTCTAGACGATACGCTAATAATAAACACGGAAGACATACAAGTACGTGGATCATCCAAAATAGGTGGACAAAACAATGGCGACCGCGCGGAAGAGGAATCAGGAGGAAATATGTCAGCGTTTTCAGCCGAATCGATGAGTTATTTCAGACCATCTTCAGAGTTTAAGCCGATGTTGGCACCACTAGATGTGGAAAGGCGACAGTTGTGGTTCGAAAAATTTGAAGCATCAGTTCGAGCCCAAGAATTTACACTGGAAGCACCTATTGTGCGTGTAGCTGTCCAGGAATTAGTGGACCGGACAGAAGCAGTCCAATTGGAATTGCCGGTTGACCTCACGTATGAAGAATACAAAAAGACGCGTGTTGGATCATTTCCGGGCTAGGCCTCAGGAAGTGTTCTTAGAATTATACAGCCTGAAACCATTAAGGGGTGAGATGCCCATGGATACCATGGCACGTATCAAGCGGTGGTTCTCGAAGCTAACCGAGTCTTTACCAGGCTTGCAACCACATGAGGCCATCATGTTCATGCTGCTGGATCCTACCAGATACGGTGAAATATCCAGCGCCCAGGGAGGCCTTGAATAGAGACTCCAGGCTCTTCAAAGTTCGGCCATAATGACAAACAAAGTGGCAGCTGCATCTCCACGCATGTGTCCAGTTACGACATCTGACAGGAGCGACATACCGTATTTGAATTCTTCGCGGCATAATAAGCAGTTCCGCGACAGTAGGATCTGACGACAAACAGAGCCAAGTTCAAAATGTATCCAGACTGCGTTTACTTCAGTAGTGGTGATGTAACCTTGCCTCATCTGTTAACATCTGCATTGTAAAACTTATACAAATACAAAAGAATTATATTTTCTCACGATAAAATTATTTATCCATATTAAATAGAAGATGGAAAATTTACAAATTGCATCGATTAAGCGATTTTGCGTGAATATTTGTTTATGTTTAATATTAAGTCACAGCTTTTCGCGAGACTTTTGAAGAGAAATTTTTTTCTGAAAGATTTGTAAATTGCATTGATCTTTTTATTACCGTGATGCAGCATATCATAGATAAAAGATTAAAGTGCAAACATTTTCGGCTCCGTTTATCCTTTAAAACCGAGTTGGGTTCACAATATTTTTTCAATTTTCTGAAAAATAATGGTTCATGATATTGTAAATTGTATCGATTCTGAATATAGTGGAAGTTTGAGAAATGGGAGACGTGGCTATGGAATTCAACAAAAGAACTATTAAGAAACCGGATAATTGAATATTTTAATTCCAACTGTTGGACCAGCTTGCTTTCGTTGCCAAATAACTATTATTATTATTATTATTAATTTCATTAATATTATTATTATTGGTCATGTAAGCACTCTCCCCTTTCTAGATATATCTAAGGCTTTTGAGTCATTGTCGTTTTCGGCAATTGAATCCGCCTTATTGAGCAGTGGTTTTGCGTCAACGTCATCAACCTAATCAGTTACTATCTCCGAAACCGTCACACAAATGTAAAAGTCGGAAATAATCACTAAAGATCAGCCCTTATCAGATCTGGATTTCCCCAGGTTTCCGTACTTAGTCCTATACTCTTCAACCTAAAACTGGCATAGGTGCAGGCTGAGGACAATCTATTAAATCTGTTTAAATATGCAGATGACAGCCAGAGTTATCGGAAAAGCCTGCTTCTGTCTAACATTCTACCGCTATGGTTTACCCGACATTTACGAGTCATTTCTTTCACTCATAGGATCACAACTTTCCTATCCCTCTCAAATTTTGCTCACCAAAATCACCACTACGCTATGCGCTATATCAATTCTTTAATTCAATCCAACCACACTCCCAATATATTTAACAAAATCTCTCTTTTCTATAATCACACGTGTATTCAACGCTCTTCACGCGCAAATAAATCTATACAGGCATGAATTTAAAAAGGCGGCTCACAGTCACTTCTTTAACAAATTCCTATGCGTCATTTGATTGGAAGCAAAACGGGTTCCTTCGTCACCAAGAGTACTTCTTTGTACTTCTAGGCTATTAGATAGCTTTGGAGCGAGAAGTCTCTTCTTGGTGAGCCTCTAATGTCAACAATTCTCCTTTGATTCTAAACATCAAATCTGGACTCTCCGATACCATTTTTATTTTTGTATTGTCCTTTTAATTATACCGCATACAAATATTAAGTACTTCGCCAAATTTGCTCTGCTATATCTTTTCCTTTTGTTTCAGCAAACGATAGGAAACTCAAAAAGTCAGCTAGACCATCTAACGGTATACATTGAACGCTGGCTCTTTATCGCCTTCCAACAGTCGTTACCCCGCACAACAGAAGTCAATGAACCCTGAACGCGACACTGACATTCTGACTCTCGAAAAGCTTCAATCTAGTCGCCTTCATCCTAACCCTGCAGCTGGCCCTTCCTTACCTTCTAACTCCGACACCAGCAAATCCTGCATTTATACTCAGACTTTTGAAAATCTTTACTCTAGTCGATCCTACGAAGTGAATTGGAACCTATTTCTCATCAGAACGAACTATCACAAGGTTGATGTAAACGCTTCTCTTTCACAATTCGTTTCATCCTTATGGTTAAATATTCTGCTAGACATAATTTCATTCAAATCTATATATCCTACTGTTGATTTGTACCTCACCATTTCAATTGTCAGGCCTGTTGGCCTTTGTTGCCAAATAAATTTATTATTATTACATGGAGAAGTGGTATTAAAATGAACATTTATATAACTTAATTAAAATTGGATGCACGGGCGGCGATAACAATTATTATAATTAAAGATGCGATCTTAATGTAAATACCGGACTCACTTATTACATGTATTTGTCGGTATAAACTAAAAATTGCATAGTGTAGATGTTATGTCCACCTATATTGGATGGTCCAAGGACATGCATGTCGTCTGTGTTTATTATCAGCGTATCGTCCAGACGAGACTTAATTATGCCAAATTCTGCAGTTAAATTATACATTTGAGAAGTCAGTCCCTGAATCAACGTTTCCAACCCAGCAGAAGCCATTTTAAATGTACCACACATGCTTTATATTTAATCAATTATATATAGAACTTTGCTCGCACAACGAGCATCGATTTAATAAAACAAATTTACACATATTAATTAATTTATATTCACTTCGGCTCGAAGTATGCTTTTATCATTGGACTGACTGCTTCATTCTTATACGGTTGCTTCTGCCAGGAATTTCTGTTGAAATAAATTCTGCCCTAGATAAGATCCTTTGTTCATTGTTTGTCTTAAAGGTGGCTATTGTCACATCTTCCCCCTCTCAGGAATCGGCTTTGGCACTCTTCTTAAACGATCCAGTGTAACAGCTCGTGGTCCAACGGGCATGCTAACAAAAACAGTATTGTGTTCTGAGTCCACCTTCTCCACGCGATACGGCCCATCATTGATAGCCTTTAGTGCCACGGGCTCGTCCTTGGCGATCATGACATAGTCTCCGACCTTTAGGCGAGTGCTTGTCGGTTGCCTTGCATAGCCTTGTCGCTGTGTGGCGCAAACATATTCAGTTAACTGTTTTAGTCGCTCCTGAATATCCGCTATGGTGCAGCGCTCATGGGATCCTTGGATTACAGGTTCACCTGGCAGTCTTATGTGTCCTCCATAGACCATGGTCGTTGGAGCGAATCCTGTAGCTGTTGAGACTGTAAAGCGCATGGCCCGCTCAACCAAATGTAATTTGTCTCTCCACGTTCCCGGGCTCTCGTGGCACCAACATCGCAGTACCTCTTTCATCGTCCTATGTGCGCGCTCAGCAGTCGCATTGGTTTGCGGGTGATAAGTGGCTGTGCGGGAATGCTTTATGTCAAGGTCTTTGCACCACTGATTAAATTCTTTCGACTCAAACTGTGCGCCTTGATCGGTAACAATAACTTGTGGTGCACCGAATCGACTGAGCCATCGCTCTTCTAAGCACGTTATAATCTTTTCTGTTGTGATCTTCTTCAGTCGTACAACCTCGACCCATCGATGTACTCGTTTCTTCTCAATACATAGTGATCTCCAATGCACTAGCGCTTTGTGGTCGGTAAAGACGTCCACGTGTCCCCCGATGACAAAATATCTAAACTTCCGTAGCGCCCATTGTACGGCAAGTAATTACTTTTATGTCACTGTATAGTTCTGTTCCGCCTTAGTGAGTGTGCGACTTATATATT
Source organism: Eudiplozoon nipponicum (assembly GCA_029291075.1). Taxonomy (NCBI): domain Eukaryota; kingdom Metazoa; phylum Platyhelminthes; class Monogenea; order Mazocraeidea; family Diplozoidae; genus Eudiplozoon; species Eudiplozoon nipponicum. Next base: position 28,868 of record JAQBSW010007392.1, on the reverse strand, counting down.
GCGCAGGACGTCCGTCAGCTTGTAAAGCCACTCCTATCCCAATATCTGACGCGTCTGTAACAATTGACATATTACCTACCGAGAATGTCAAAATAGTTGCCTCTATTAATTTCTGCTTGCATAGCACAAACGCTTCTTCAGCCCCCTCCATACAACGAAATGATATCTTGGCACTAGTTAACTGAGATAAGGGTTGTTGCGTAACCGCCATCCCTGCTAGGTATGGTCTATAGAAATTCACCATACCAATAAACCGGCGTAATTGTTTTATAGTAGTAGGCACCGGATAATCCTTCATAGGTTGTACATTCGAATGTAACGGCATGCATCCGTCCGCTGAGACTAAGTGCCCCAAGAACCGCACTTCTTGACCCACCTGAATCTTTTCTGGATTAAAGTGTAATCGCCATTCTACAGCTTTGGCCAATATCTTCTGCAGCCTAACACGTAATTCGTGTTCAGTAGTGGCCCATATAATAACATCGTCCACGTAAGGTGTTGTACTTGGTAACTCAGACACGAAGGAGTCCATCATTCTTTGGAACACTTTAAGGCCAAATGGTACCCGGGTGAATTGGAAATGACCTTGGAGTACTTGTACCGCTAACTTCCATCGGTCTTCGGACCGAATACCTATTTACCAATATACCTGTTTAAAATCAACCACGACAAACCATTTGCCTCCTGCTAGCTGTTAGAACAGATCACACAGAGCCGGCATGGGATACGGGTCCGGTTTAGTTACTGAGTTCAATTGCCTAAAATCAGACGCCGGTCGGAGCGAACCATACCTTTTCGTAACGTAAACCATCGGAGCACAAAACACAGATGACGACGGTTCAAGAACGTCGGCTTCTATCATTTCTTGAACGAGTCGCTGCTGCTATTTTATTTGGAGGAGCACCATATACTTTTGGTGGTTTGTAACCTTCATTTAGTTCTAGCCATAGCTTAAACTGGTCGACCGTCGGCTCTGGACATTCGCTGCAATCAGGCAGTTCGAATATAATGTTATATAGGTTTTGAAGATTCTTCCACCACCCAGGCAGACAATTGGTCTCCTCCTGCAACTTAGGGGTACATATAGACTTTATTGAAATTATTCTCTAAGGCCTCGATATGCATACCTGTTTATTTTGACAGCCTATCGTCTTAACCCATTTTCTAATGAAATGAAGTACCAATAAGGGAGTTTGCGTATTTGAAACAACAAAAGACATATGATAGACATTTTCATTTATTAACAACTTCGTGTCCTACTTGCCCACAGCCACCATCGATGCGCCCGATGCCTGACATAAACTTGCTTTCGTAGGTTTTACATTGTTTAATGGCCAAGTCAATGATATTACCGACACATCAGCTCCAGTATCCAATTGCATTATTACTGGCTTTCCGTTGAAGAGTTATAAAAATTTAACTTTAATAAAAATCCTTACATTTGACAATGTTTCTCACACTTCCTTTTCTTCAAAGCCCGTTCTCGAGGGGCAGAACATTGATTTTGCTGACGCTTATACGCCGTGTTCGTCGGAGCTGGAGTCCTTATATATTGGCTTTGCTTCCAGGCCATTGGCTGTTGCCTTCTGTCGCGGAATTGATTATTATCCTGCGAAGAATTGCAGTACTGTATGCCGCTCCTGCCAGATTTTGTAACTGGACCCATGCGTGGAGTTGCAGTCTCCACTTTTTTGTCATCATGGCCGAACTTTGAAGAGCCTGAAGTCTCTCTTCAAGGCCTCCCTGGGCGCTGGATATTGCACCGTATATGGTAGGATCCAGCAGCATGACATGATGGCCTCATGTGGTTGCAACCCGGGTAAAGATTCGGTAAGCTTCTAGAACCACCGATTGATACCTGCCATGGTATCCATGGGCATCTCACCCAGTAATGGTTTCAGGCTGTATAATTCTGAGAACACTTCCTGAGGCCTGGCCCGGAAATGATCCAACACGCGTCTTTTGTACTCTTCATACGTGAGGTCAACTGGCAATTCCAATTGGACTGCTACTGTCCGGACAACTAACTCCGGGACAGCCACACGCACAATAGGTGCTTCTAATGTAAATTCTTGGGCTCGAACTGATGCTTCAAATTTTTTGAACCACAACTGTGGCCTTTCCACATCTAGTGGTGCCAGCATGGGCTGAAAACGCCGGCATATTTCCTCCTGATTCCTCTTCGGCGCGGTCGCCATTGTTGTGTCCACCTATATTGGATCGTCCACTAACATGTATGTCGTTTGTGTTGATTATCAGCGTATCGTCCAGACGAGACTTAATTATGCCTAATTCTGCAGTTAAATTATTCATTTGAGTAGTCAGTCCCTGAATCAACGTTTTTAATCCATCAGAAGCCATTTTAAATGTACCACACATGCTTTATTTTTACTCAATTATATATAGAATTTTGCTCGCACAACGAGCATTGATTAAATAAAACAAATTTGCACATACTAATTAATTTATATTCACTTTGGCTCGAAGTCTGCTTTTATCATTAGGCTGACTGCTTCATTCTTATACGGGCGCTTCGGCGAGGAATTTCTTTTGAAATAATGTCTGCCCTAGATAAGATCCTTTGTTCATTATTTGTATAAAGGTGGCTATAGCCACAATTCTATCAAATTCTGAATAACAAAACGGTCATATCCTGCATTTGATGATAATCTTCTCAATACCGCGAATCTAGATAGCATAATTAACGCAGTAAAGCGCATACTTTTTTTGCCTCAGTATATTCTGTAAAGCCGTGTTGTTTGGTGTAACGTAGAGTGGCTCAGTGCTTAGTGCACTAGATTCCGAAGTAAATTAGCTCAGATTCCAGTCCTATACGCGGCAAACTCTGGCCATTACCAGATGAGTTCCCGATAAGGACCAAACCGGTCTACTGGATGAATTGCTTTTTCTACACTATGCAATTCTTAGTTTGTTGTGACAAATATACGTACTCAATGGGTCCAATGTTTATATAAAGATTGCAAACTTGATTATAGTAATTGTTATCACCGCCCGCGCAATCATTGTTCGTTAAATTATATAAATGTTGATTTCAATACTGTTGTGTCCACCTATGTTTGATGTTCCACGAATTTGTATGTCGTTAGTGTTTATTATTAACGTGTCGTCTAGACGAGCCTTAATTATGCCTAACTCGTCCGTTAAATTCTTCATTTGAGACGCCAGTGCCTGAATCAACGTTTCGACCCCATCAGAAGACATATTTAATTGTGCCATAAATGCTTTATTTTTACTCAATTATATATAGAATTTTGCACGCACAACAACAATCTATTTAATAAAACAAATTTACACATTAATTAATATATGTGCACATCAGCTCAACGTCTGCTTTCTCATTGTGCTGCCTGCTTACTTCTTATCCGGGCGCTTCTGCGAGGAATTTCTGTTGAAATAATGTCTGCCCTAGATAAGACCTTTTGCTCATTATTTGTCTTAAAGGTGGCTATTGCCACAAATACCACTTCTCCATGTTGTGTTGTTTCTGTTCAATAATAGAAGATTGGGGATAGTCAGTTGGAACAACAGATCTAAATAAATACCCTACTAGTTCCAAATTATTAAAACAAGACTAACAGATTTACAATAATTAGTATATAACAGAAAATTGTGTAGTGTGCGGCAGGGTGGCACAGTGATTTGCGCACCACATTCCGAAGCAGATATACCCAGATTCTAGCCATGTCCATAGCAAATATGGCCAGTGCGTGATGAGTTCCCAATAAATACTAAACCGGTCTACTGGATGTGTTTCCTTTTCTACGGTGGCAATAGCCACCTTTAAGACAAATAATGAAAAAGGGTCTAATCTAGGGCAGACATTATTTCAACAGAAATTCCTCGCAGAAACGCCCGAAAAGAATGAAACAGTCAGCCCAATGATAAAAGCAGACTTCGAGCCGAAGTGAACATAAATTAATTAATATGTGAAAATTTCTTTTATTAAATCGATGCTCGTTGTGCGAGCAAAATTCTATATATAATTGAGTAAAAATAAAGCATGTGTGGTACATTTACAATGGCTTCTGATGGGTTGGAAAAGTTGATTCAGGGACTGACTTCTCAAATGAATAATTGAACTGCAGAATGAGGCATAATTAAATCTCGTCTGGACGATACGCTGATAATAAACACAGACGACATTCATGTAACTGGACCATCCAATATAGGTGGACACAACAATGGCAACCACGCCGAAGAGGAATCAGGAGGAAATATACCGGCGTTTTCAGCCCATACTGACAGCACTAGATGTGGAAAGGCCACAGTTGTCGTTCAAAAAATTTGAAGCATCAGTTCGAGCCCAAGAATTTAATTAGAAGCACCTATTATGCGTGTGGCTGTCCAGGAATTAGTGGACCGGACAGTAGCAGTCCAATTGGAATTGCCGGCTAACCTCACGTATGAAGAGTACAAAAGACGTGTGTTGGATCATTTCCGGGCCAGGCCTCAGGAAGTGTTCTCAGAATTATACAGCCTGAAACCATTACTGGGTGAGATGCCCATGGATACCATGGCAGGTATCAATCGGTGGTTCTAGAAGCTTACCGAGTCTTTACCCGGGTTGCAACCACGTTAGGCCATCATGTCATGCTGATGGATCCTACCAGATACGGTGCAATATTCAACGCCCAGGGAGGCCTTGAAGAGATATTTCAGGCTATTCAAAGTTCGGCCATAATGACAAAAAAAGTGGCAGCTGCAACTCCATGCACGGGTCCAGTTACAACATCTGGCAGGAGCGACATACCGTACTGGAATTCTTCGCGGCATAATGATCAATTCCGCACAAGAAGGCTATAGCCAGTGGCCTGGAAGCAAAGTCAATGTATAAGGACTCCAGCTCCAACGAATACGGCGTATAAGCGTTAGCAAATCCAATGTACTGCTCCTCGAGAACGGCCAGTTCAGTGGGGAAACAGGGTTCACAATCTCACAAATAAAGGTGAGCGAGAGTAGGGCACATATATTAATCCTTTGGTGGCTCCGACGGGTAGATCGAATGAAGACCAGCAGAACAAACAAAAAAGTGGTCCGAACCAGATGGCCTTTGAAGAAAAGGAAGTGTGGGAAACATTGCCAAATGTAAGAATTTTCATTAAAGTTAAATTTTTAGAACTCTTCAACGGACAGCCAGTAATAATGCAATTGGATACTGGAGCTGATGTGTCGGTATTACCATTGACTTGGCCATTGAACAATGTAAAACCTACGAAAGCAAGTTTATGTCAGACATCGGGCGCATCGATGGTGGCTGTGGGCGAGTGGGACACGAAGTTGTTAATAAATGAAAATGTCTATCATATGTCTTTTGTTGTTTCGAATACGCAAACGCCCTTATTGGGACTTGATTTCATTAGAAAATGGGTTAAGACGATAGACTGTCAAAATAAACGTGTATGCTTATCGTGGCCTTAGGGAAAAAGTTCAATAAAGTCTATATGTACCCCTAAGATGCAGGAGGAGACCAGTTGTCTGCCTGGGTGGTGGAAGAATCTTCAAAACCTATATAACATTATATTCGAACTGCCTGATTGCAGCGAATGTCCAGAGCCGACGGTCGACCAGTTTAAGCTATGGCTAGAACTAAATGAAGGTTACAAACCACCAAAAGTATATGGTGCTCCTCAAAAGAAATTAGCAGCAGCGACTCGAGCAACCCAAGAAATGATAGAAACCGGCGTTCTTGAACCGTCTTCATCTGTTTTTCGTGCTCCGATGGTTTACATTACGAAAAAGGATGGTTCGCTCCGACCGGCGGCTGATTATAGGCAATTGAACTCAGTAACTAAACCGGACCCGTATACCATGCCGGCTCTGCGTGATCTGTTCTTACAACTAGCGGGAGGCAAATGGTTTGTCGTGCTTGATCTTAAACAGGGATTTTGGCAAATAGGCGTGCGGTCCGAAGACTGGTGGAAGTTAGCGGTACAAGTACCCCAAGGTCATTTCCAATTCACCCGGGTACCATTTAGTCTTAAAAACGCACAGAAAGTGTTCCAAAGAATGATTGACTCGTTCGTGTCTGACTTAATTTGTCCAACTGCTTACGTGGACGATTTTATTATATGAGCCACTACTGATCACAAATTACATGTTAGTTTTCAGAAGATGTTTGCCAAAGCTGTAGAATGGCGATTACACTTTAATCCAGAAAAGGTTCAGATAGGTCGAGAAGTGCGGTTCCTGGGGCACTCAGACTCAGCGGACGGATGCATGCCGTTAGATTCGAATGTACAACCTATCAGGGATTATCCGGTGCCTACTACTAGAAAACAATTGCGCCGGTTTATTGGTATGGTGAATTTCTATAGACCATACCTCGCAGGGATGGCGGTTACGCAACAGCCCTTATCTCAGTTAACTAGTGCCAAGATACCATTTCGTTGGACGGAGGAGGCTCAACAAGGGTTTGTGCTATGCAAGCCGAAATTAATAGAGGCAACTATTTTGACTTTCCCGGTAGGTAATATGTCAACTGTTACAGACGCGTCAGATATTGGGATAGGAGCGGTGTTACAAGCTGACGGACGGCTTGCGCAATATATAAGTCGCACACTCACTAAGGCGGAACAGAACTATACCGTCACAGAAAAGGAATTACTTGCCGTACAATGGGCGCTACAGAAGTTTACACATTTTGTCATCGGGGGACACGTAGACGTCTTTACCGACCACAAAGCGCTAGTGCATAGGAGATCACTAGATTTTTAGAAGAAACTAGTACATCGTGGCATTAAAGAGCTCAAGGAATACGATATATCAATTCATCATAGAGCAGGAATCGAGAATGCGGCAGCCGATGCGCTCAGCAGAATTTCCGCTGTGCGGGTTTCGCCGCTTATAAAAGTCTCTGAAGAACAGGGAAGAGATGCCACGTGTCAGGAAATAGTCAATCAATTAAAAAAAGCACAGTGGTGTCTGTACCATATAAAACGTTGGAGCTACAGTACGACATGTTGGTGGGGAAAGAAGGACAAACAGTGCAATGGTATGTGCCAGAATCTACAAGAACATAATTAATGGCCTTTTGGCATAAAACTTTGGGACATGCCGGCGCTGGGCGGCTCATCGAGACATTGCAGTCACGATTGTATTGATCTGGCATGACCAAAGAAATTCGTAGCTATTATCAACAGTGCCAACGTTGTAAACCACAAAAACGAGAAAAAGTCAATCCGATTGCTTTCATTGCCACTGTACGGAACGAGTTTCTGCAAATAGACCTGGTAGGTTCACTGCCGGTAGCTCGCGGCGGGGTGTCTTATGTGTTTTCCATGGTCGATAAGTTTACGCGATGGGTCGAGATTGTACCACTGAAGAAGTTCACAACAGAAAAGATTATAACGTGCTTAGAAGGGCGATGGCTCAATCGATTAGGTGCACCACAAGTTATTGTTACCAATCAAGGCGCACAATTGGAGACGAAAACATTTAACCAGTGGTGCAAAGACCTTGACATAAAGCATTCCCGCACAGCCACTTATCACCCGCAAACCAATGCGACTGTTGAGCACGCACATCTGACGATGAAAGAGGTACTGTGATGTTGGTGCGACGAGAGCTCGGGAACGTGGAGAGATAAAATTACATTTGGTCGAGCGGGCCATGCGCTTTGTAGTCTCAACAGCTACAGGATTCGCTCCAACGACCATGGTCTATGGAGAACACATAAGACTGTAATCCAAGGATCTCATGAGCGCTGCACCATAGCGGATATTCAGGAGCGACTAAAACAGTTAACTGATAATGTTTGCGCCACACAGCGACAAGGCTATGCAAGGCAACCGACACGCACTCGCCTAAAGGTCGGCGACTACGTCATGGTCGCCAAGGTCGAGCCCGTGGCACTGCAGGCTGTCAATGATGGGCCGTATCGCGTGGAGAAGGTGGACTCAGAACACAATACTGTTTTTGTTAGCATGCCCTTTGGACCACGAGCTGTTACACTGAATCGTTTAAGAAGAGTGCCAAAGCCGATTCCTGAGAGAGAGAAGATGTGGCAATAGCCACCTTTAAGACAAACAATGAACAAAAGATCTTATCTAGGGCAGAATTTATTTCAACAGAAATTCCTCGCAGAAGCAACCGTATAAGAATGAAGCAGTCAGTCGAATGATAAAAGCAGACTTCGACTCGAAGTGAATATAAATTTATTAATATGTGTAAATTTGTTTTATTAAATCGATGCTCGTTGTGCGAGCAAAATTCTATATAAAATTGAGTAAAAATAAAGCATGTGTGGTACATTTAAAATGGCTTCTGATGGGTTGGAAACGTTGATTCAGGGACTGACTACTCAAATGAATAATTTAACTGCAGAATTAGGCATAATTAAGTATCGTCTGGACGATACGCTGATAATAAACACAGACGACATACATGTACGTGGACCATCCAATATAGGTGGACATAACAAGAATAATATTAGAATAGAGTAGAATTGGTATTAAGAAACGTAATGCTTTGTTTCTTTATGGAAAATGCCACAATAAATTTTACATTTCTTTAGAAAAGATGTTTACTTCAAAAAATATAATTTTATTTATTTGTATAAATTTTACTGTGCAGGTGTTTGCCAATGATGCGATTTAATATCACCACCAATGAAGTAGACGTAGTCTGGATACGTTTTGAAACCAACTTCAAAATTTGATCTATTTTTATTATCTTGAATGTTCTCGCTACTAATTTTCTCCGTATGACTTTCTTCCTGTTGTTCTGGTGCACATATTGAGATCTGGCTCGCTTTGTCGTCATTTCCTACTGTACACACCCCAGCTTCAAATAAATGCCGCACGACGTTACAAAGTCAATTAGGAGCCAAGGATGACTGAGTTTGTGTACTGTTGTGAGACCCTTATTAGGGCCGGTATTGTGTTCTCCGGCAAATGCTGAGAAAGTTAGTTAGTGTAGCAGTGTTTAGAAATACTCCTAGACGCTTGAGACCAGCTCTGGTTGACTGGGTTGTTGTTATTTCTGTTGTGGCGCTGAAATCAGTGGCGAGTGAGTTACTGAGTAATCTCATTGAAGATCTGCAGTATCTGGCAAAATTGAGGGTCCAATAAGTAGATGTTGCTCCGTCTCATTCTTTGTGCAGCAACAAGATTGGCGAGACTGAAATTGCCAATGTGTATGAAGCAAGTCCAAAAATCAGCGTAGGGGACGATAACAGACAGCACGTACACGTGGCGCACAGCAGAAGGCAAACGCGCACAACTGACTGGCATGGCAAATTCACCGTGCCTAAATAGCCTTAAACCGAAAGCTCGCAGGCCATTGGTTAACGGCAAATTTTGCTTGTTTTTAATTGGTGCCGCGTAAATTGAATTTGAATTTCATTTACGCAATATGTCAGCGAATTGTTCTTCAGGCCTTACATCACTTTCCTCTCTGATAAAAGAAAAAAACATTCCTCTCGGCGAGGCTTGATAAGAAATGCATAGCAGAGTTCGAACCAAGTTAATCAACTGGTTATTATTCTGCCCATAGCTATAAGAATATACCGTAAATGCTGGACTGAAGTATGCTTGTTGGTTGCTTTAAAATGATATGATGCCTGTACCATGATATGAAGCTGATAACTACTTAGTGTTGCTACACAAAGGCGTGAGCTCTAAGTAGCTGGTCATACCAAAATAGGCCGTGTTAGCTCAGGTGTGATTCATACGTTACAATATAAAGATATATACATGAAAATCAAAAGGTAACGACAAAAAGGTATACTCGAACATTGCCTAAAAGATGGCATAATACCAAAGAACTGTTCAAAAATACTACACAATTGTTAGCCAATAACAACCGGTCTTAACATGTGAGACAAGTGAGTGAGAGAAAAATGAATCATGTGGATTCATAGGTCACGTTGTGTGACATAGGACGCAAGTAGTGCGCGTAAAGTAAAAATTATGATACGTAGAATAACGAAAAATTTATGTTAAAAAATATCAGTTACGCGTTATGCAAAGCAAGCTATTGCTAGGTTGAGATTGTAGTCAGATAGAACCTAAGGCGTGTGTAGAATATTGAATGCTCCCAGGACTGATTACCACTTATGTCATCGAGATATGACATACAGTAGGCGGCATCGTCGCGAAGATTGTTTTCCATGAATCTTTGAAATGTGTGTGTGGCAAACTTAAGTCCAAAAGGCATGTAAAGATATTCGAAATGGCCAAATGGAGTGATGAACGTAGTCTTTTTCAATATCTTCTGGCGCTATCGGGATTTGATGGTAAGTTTGCCTGAGGTCAATCAATGAGAAGAAATTGCTGTCGTTGAGTTTTTCAAGTAAGGTTTTAATATTTGGACTTGGACATGCATCAGATTTTGTCACTGAATTTAACTTGCGGTAATCTCCTTAGGCTCTGTACGATCCGTTGGATTTGGAGACTAAATGCAGTGGTGACGTTCATGAACCTTTCGATAGTCTCATGATTTCCTCTTCCAACAGCCTTGAAAATTCCTCCTGGGCAGCTTTCAGTTTAGGAAGCGCCAGTGGTCGCTTTCTGAGTACAATAGGTTATCATTCTGTGACTATATGGTGCATCGTGTTGGAGTCTCGTAGCTCTGACTTGCTGAGATCAAAAACCGACTTGTGTTTTCGCAGAGCTGATGATATCTCTGCTGAATGATGCACTAAGATTGGCTGAAAGACCTGTAGCTCCAAACGCTCGGAGGTAAGTGTCCAAAAACTTTGCTCAAGTCTGGTGGAGCGGTCGATGATCTTTTGATTGGCAAGATCGACAATGAGCCGAAGTTTCAAAAGGAAATCAAGGCCTATTTGTGTGAGACCTTGGCGACGATGAAGTTATGAGCAAATTCACGCCGTAAACCTATGTTGAGTGTGCAATACCGGCTGCCATAAGTAGGTATGGGCTCGTCTGTAGCTGTTGCGAGTAGAACGCCTAGCGACATCTCGGCCATTGAATCACCCTTGAGAACTGAGACTGCTGCACCTGTGTCTACGATGAATTCTTCGCCAGTTCTGAAATCAAGGAGATGCAGAAGTATGTTGGGCTGTTTGGCCGGGTCATGCAAACAAGTAGGCTGGTGATTGCGAATGACATTGCCAGTATGGCTGTCTATGTAGCAAATTCGGCGCGGACGAAAAGAGTCAATAGGAATGTCAGGTTGTAAGTGATTGCTTCCGTGTGGGCCCGTTGATGCTGTTGATGCGGTCTTCTATTTTCTGCGGTATAGTTTTCCCGATCCTGATGCTCACCTGCGCCTGTTTTCTGTGGTCTTTCCCGTCATATGTAGAAATTAGCATTCATTCGGAAATTCTTCTGAACGTCATAGACAGACTTGACTTGAATTTAAAAAAAATTTGGTGATTATTTGGGGCATATCTGTTAAAAGATTTCCCTATGGCCAATTATTCTAGAACTTTAGCCATGTCCGCTATTGTCCTCCCTAAAGAGGAGATCCTATCATCCTGCGGAGAAGGACAAAAGCATGTCGAATTTAACTTAGGTTTCGCATTTATCAGAGAAGTCATCTATAGCGAGAGTGTTGGGGAACTATCTGGCGAATAATTTTAGTGACTGTTGAAGATTGTTAATAAAAACAACCTTAGCCTCATGATCAGAAATATTGGATTTGTACCAACGTTTCCGCAATTCCCTTAAAATATCAATGGGGCCAATTTTTGGCATGTTTAACTTCGCATATTTATTTATTATCTGCACAGTTTCAGTGGGACCCAGAAAAGATCCTACTTGATTTTGGAGGCCCAAAATGGGATTGGGTAGTTTTCTAATGGCCTCATGCTTCTGATAAATCTGTCGCTGCAATTCTGAATGTAGTTAAGTTAAATCCTTTGACAGTTTTTGATGACTGTCATAATCTGGAAACGGGGAGAAAGCGGAGTCTACGTGCAAAAAGAAAAGCTCGCAAACTCTACCCAAACAGGAAAATCAGTATCTAAAATTTAACCTGACTTGTTAACAATTTAATAGGATCTTAAAAACATAAATTTTAAAGCAAGATGAAATGTATAAAAAGACTTTAAACGAAACAATTACCAAAAAGATGCTTCCAGAATTTAAACAAAATCTAGAGCAGTTGAATCGGTCTTCAATGAGCGCAGAAAACAGATGAAATTAGTTCTTCCACAAAATCACAAGTCACAGTTCTGCACTTTCGTACAGTCAAAAATTTTCTCTCACAAAATCAAAAAAATTCTGGGTACACATTCCAGATTGGCACACGAGATAACCAATGTGTACATTTTTGTACGTTCGAGAAAAATTTGACTAGAACACCTTCCCTCAAAAATAAATTCACAAAAAATTGCCAACAAGCCCTTGACTTTAGAAAGATTAACAACCAGAGTAAAACGTGAAATATGTTATTTGTCAATTAACTGTACTCCCAAAAAAATAAAATGAAATGAAACCCAGTCGATTTTATTTATACTAAAGGTTTTGTGATTTGTTAATAAGTAAAAAACAGTACTGTTCTCGGTATCGTGGCGCGGTCGCCAATTTTATAAACGCCCCAGATTTAAGTACATGCCGTACGACGTTACAAAGTCATTTAGAAGCCAGGAATGTCTGAGTTTGTGTACTGTTGAAGGGTCATTTTTAGGGCCGGTATTGCGTTCTCCGGCAAATGCAGAGAAAGTTAGTTAGTGTAGCAGTGTCTAGAAATACTCCTAGAAACTTGAGACCAGCTCTGGTTGACTGGGTCATTGTTCCGTCTGTTGTGGCGTTGACATCGGTAGCGAGAAAGTGACTGAGAAATCTCGTTGAAGATCTGCAGTAACTTGCACACTTGAGGGACCAAAAGTAGATGTTGTTCTATCTCTCTAGTTTTGCAGCAACAAGATTGGCGTGACTGAAATTGCCAATGTGTGTAAAGCATGCCCAAAATTTAGCGTAGGTGATGACAGCAGACAGCATGCACACGTAGCGCACAGAAGAAGGCAAACGCGAAAACAGACTGGCATGGTAAATTCACCGTGCTTAAATAGCCTTGAATCGAAAGCGCGCACGCCATTGGTTAACGTTAACTTTCGCTTGTTTTTAATTGGTGCCGCGTAAATTGGATTTGAATTTCATTTACGTAATATGTGGGCGAATTTATTTTGAGCGGTTACACTACTTTATTGGAGATCTGAATTGGTATGTGGGTGTAATTATTTATTGGACATCAATTAACTCCTCATATAAAAATAAATCAAATTTTATTTTTTGGACATTTGATGTTATCGCTGGTTTCATAAAACAATATTGTGTTTTTAAAAATCTCGTAATTTTTTTGAAGTTCCTTTTGTACATATTGTCGAAATTTTTGATTGTCTTGGTAAATGATGGTAAGAAAGTTGGAGTAGAGATCTCGAGTTGCGTGGTACGCTTTGCTGCGTGGTTCTGACGAAATACTATTTGTCAATAAATTATTGAATTATAAAGTAACAGTGTTCTTAACTTATGAACTATGGTTGGATTTGATTTAGAAATCACAATTACGCGTGGAATGTGAATGGTAAGAAATAAAGTAATTTGATAACAGAAGCTCTTGGAGACCCTGTGTACAAAGATGATTAACAGTGTATGACGACTAAACCATAAGGGTAGGAGATTTGAAAGGAGAAGAATAGCAGTCGTCTTTTAAGAAAAAGTGAAAGTCAGTGCGAAATGGCACTAAAAAGTTCTGGCATAGAACATTAAATTCAAAACACAGGCTTTGAATTTTAAATCTCAGGATAGGTTTCTGTGTCTTAAATTAAGTTATACGAACTAATTTAAAGAATTAAGATGTGACTTGGTTGAGGTTCAGTAAGAAATCCCGTGACTTAGAGTTCTTGATCCCCAAGTACATGGCAGATTTAATGATCACTATATCTAGCGAGAAGTTGGTAGACCGCAATGGATAGATAGGGTCGGGTATAAGTTTCGTTAAGCTTGTTTTATACTTGCCATTTTAAGTCTAATTTCGAAAAACTTAGCTTTTAATTTGTTAACCTAGTAACAAATTAGTTCAGTTGTGACCAGAAGGATAAACTAAAAGCAGCATGAACGGAAAGTATAATCTCATGCACATTCGTTTCGTGCTTACTGGCGACTCATCAGTAGGAGCCGGTATTACGCCCTTTAACCACTATATATTCTTGTACCAAATATATAGTGGTTAAAGACATAACTCAACTCTAATATTATAGTCTCGTTCATCACTAATTATCCTTCACAGTCTAACTAAACTAATTTGTTACTAGGTTCGCAAAACCTAATACATACTTGCATATATATTAGTTCTTCGCAACAAACAGTATTTAACTGTAATATTTTAATTTGTTATCCTAAAACTTTATCGGTGTAAGATTGAAAATTAAAGTGCCAATTTCTTATCCTTGCGAAACACCAGAAAGAATAATGTTTGATTTTGATTTTTCGTTATTGAATCTTATAGTGTTTGATCAGTTTTTAAGATAGTAACTGATAAACATAAAGACGCGACAGCAGTTTCCATTACTTAATAAGTCTCATTCAATTGCTGACAGGAAGAAAGTGTCGAATGCCATTGAAATATCAAGATAGAGAGTGCAACTGTGTCATTGAGAACTAGTGGAATAAAGGTGGATCAAAGCGCAAGCAAGATTAGTGAGAGAAGAGCGCCTGGTATAATATCCCTGTTTATCACCAAAAGAGTTATATTCATGATTTAATAAAGGAATATATTTCCTTGTAGAAAGTTTTATCCAGAGAATTTTTGAATCACTGGATGTTTGAGATACAATGAAGTTCCTTAATAGAGAAGATCATCAAAAACTGTTTATTGGAATGAACGAGATCACTCAATTTAGCCATTCAGGATTTGAAATAGTAATTAACAGACACCTATAAAAACTTCAGCAAGCAGTGGATATTTCCCAACCCAGGAAGAGCAATTATGCTAACGGAGATACCATACTGATAAAATTGATGTTTTGATTGCAATGTTGAACATCCAGTAATAATTTAATTAAAATAGGAAAAGAAAGGTAAACCAAATTCAGAACATTGTATTATGCCTTCCCTTCATGATGACTTAATGTTCTAAATAGCTTGGACGACCATGGCTGCTAAGATGTGAAATTCCTGGAGTCATCGTCACTGATTTCCGCTGTCGAATTTGAGATTGTGGAGAAGCTTTCTCAAAAAAGATCAGATAGTCATTTGCAATATCGTCGTCAACAGAGCTAGTGAAGTTAATATTCTAACTTTGAGACCGAGAACGCGCCAAGTTTGTAATAAGAGTTCAAATGAATTCAACAGTAAGTGTTCGCAGAAGTGCGCAAATTAAGATTAACAGGTCACTTATTCATCGACCTGTGCCAGATCACCGTAAAATACAATATAGTGAGAATTTGACAGTTCACTATCAGTTTTTCTACCGTTAATGATAAAAACCTTGTGAACCACAAATTATTCCATCATCCTTAGACAACTGGCCATCATAATCTGACTAAAATTTTGGTGGAATTTATCAAATTCCAATGAATAAGTAAGGGCAGTCAAGTAGCGAATGTAATGTATATGTATATATATATATATATATATATATATATATATATATATATATATATATATATGACTATAATAGGGAGGTATTTTTCGGGGTTGCTATCTTCCTACATAGAACTGGTAGCTGCTGTTGAGATCCGTGCTTATGATCAATCCCCGGCCTTTTCCCGATTGTTGATGTGAGAAGGCTAATTCGAATGATCACATATGTATTGTACACAATGGTGCATGGAAAATTCATAGTTAGTCCAAATTGACCGTGCTCTAGACGGCAACAGAACGAAATACTGTCAACCAAATTGAATGTCTTATACACAAGTAATTATCAATTCACAGTTAAACAAAACTGTCCCTGCTCTAGACGGCAGCAAAACGATATACTGTCAACTCAAGTAATAAACCATTCACAACCGTCTGAAATGTGTTGAATACATGTAACTGATTGAAAAAAATATGATGATATAAATAAAGTCACTGGTAAAAGTTGTCACAGATGATGGATATACTAAAATCATATAAAACTTCAATGAAAAAACTTCACAAATAATTAATGCACTATTTGCTATGGTTTTAACTTATTCAATTATAATAATCCATTGTACTCTGAAATTCTGAAACGTAGAATCAAATACAAACAGTAAATCTCTTGTATAAACTGCGAATAATTCAAAGAAGAAGAGTAATTTCACTATGGCACTATAATCCACAGCATGTTCCCTTCGTATTGCGCGCGGGTGTGTATATTTAATAAACAAACCCTATTAATTACAATTAAAATTGCAATTCAAGAAATCTCAATTAAAACTGCCCAAAACTAACAGAGATTGTTTCTAATATCACAGTTAAAATATATATATATATAATACTAATTTATTATATAGGTATATGCATGATTTCGACACAGATATTTTAATGGAGAAACTAATTTATATAGGATATGAGTATTAATTTGTATTTGGTTGAGAGCCGATTTCGTTAGTCTAGACACCGTATTCGGTCTTGTCAAAACGATAATAATACAATAAATTCTTTCAATAGTTTTATTAACCTCTCTCTCAGTCTATAGCCAATTGCAAGCTGGATGGGATTAGGTAAACTTGGGGCATGTGAGGATTACTGCAGGATTGAAATCAAAATTTTGTTGATCTTTCAATGCGTCCGGAACAGAAATTAAAATATAGACATGGATTGGCGTGTTTGTCAATCCATTAGGTGTGCATAGAGTTATTCAATAAAATGTCACTTCAGTAAAATACACATGTTTATAGGTGGTTGTGTGCGCGGAGGGGGACAAGGCTATGTTTTTTGTATACATTTGAGTATTAGAGACTAGGTATGAAGACCGGATATTAGGAAGACAGTTCAAAATACATTTGAAATTAAAATATATATAAATATATCTGTCTTGAATGAGGATACCACACTTGCCACAAGTTATGTTTTACTCCTGTGCGTATTGTGTCAACCCTGAAGATGAGCCTGGAAATTCGGACTCAAAAATTTGGAAAAAGAACAATGGAAAATCTTGTTCCAACGTCATTTTCAGATAATCAGCTAATTGAAGGCTTAAATAAGAAGGGACAAGTGAGAACCCATCAATTGAGGCCGAAAATTACATCACCTGAAAATGAGGAAAAATCAAGATTTTACCGACCTATGAGTGCTATCAATTGTCCCGCACAAGAAAAATGCGGTCAAATCTACAACAAGAAGGACAGCACTGCGCAACCGAATGCATCTTTTAAAATGAAATTTTCTCGTAGCCCATGTCAAGGACCATTTTATTGTGAGTGATTTCTTGGCACATTTAAAACTGACATTAGATCCCAAAGCTAGGACTATCTCAGAAGTTGTAGGGGTGTCAACACATACTGAGTTTAACACATCGGCAGTTAGAACAGTTATTTTACCCCGTCCAACGGTCGCACATGACTTTGCCGATATCATTGAGAAGCACCTAGCAGTGTTTCAGCATTTCAGTGTCAAAAGAACTGGATTGAAGACAAGAGTAGAACACCAAATAGAATTGGTGTCTCCGTTGCCTTGTTCGCTAAAGGCTCAACCATTGGCACAACACTAGCAACAAGTTTCTGTGTCTGAATTTCACCAATTGCGCGAAGAGTGGATTTGTAGAGGGCCAAATTCCAACTTTGCTTCCCCAATAGTGGTAGTTCCCAAACCTGAACCGGGTCAATGGAGGGTTTGTGGAAATTATTGTCTATTAAACTCAATGTCGAAGGGTGATTCTTATCCTCTCCCTAACCAGAGTACTCTACTCCGAGATATAATGGGATATGAGATTTATTCAGCTTTAGATCTCCAGAAAGCGTTATATCAGATACCAATAAGGGTAAGTTTGATACCACTCACCGCAGTCAGATTTCCAGGAGGGTCTCGCATGAACTTCTTCAAATGCCTTTTGGTTTGAAAAATGCCAGTCAGACATTCCAGCGTTTGGCTGAAGAAATCCTTCAGAATTGCCCATTTGCGAGGGTGTACATAGACGACATTATAATTTTTAGTTGCTCACGCGATGAACATCGTAGGCATTTGGAAACGGTTTTGACCAGGCTGGAACAATATGGATTAGTGGTCAAACATAATAAGAGTAATATCGGATGCTCTTTAGTTAAATATCTTGGTCATATACTTTCCAAAGACGGAATTAAACCTTTGGAAGATAAAATCCAAGCTGATCAGGATATATTCGAAAGCTACTGAGTGGCAAGTGGTTGTTATGCGAAACCTCAAGAAGTCAACCACGACCATATGTGCCGTTGGAGTTATGGGCTAAAATTATCCAAGTTTTACACGACATGGGACATCCATTCATAAAAGCAACCATTCGATTAGTTAATGACAGATATGTATGGCCGCACCTGTCTAAATACATACGGGTTTGTGTAAGAGGCTGTGCCAAGTGTCAAACGTGTAAGGTGTGGAGACATACCAGAACCGAGGTATAGAATATTGGGATACCAATTGGACGGTTCAGACATACATTTAGACATTGTCGATATGCCTGAGGTCAATGGCCATAAATATTTGCTAACTATGGTAGATCGATTTAGTCGCCAATTCGAAGTAGCGATTTTAAAAGATGTGACAGTGCAAGAAGTCTTGTTTGCGTTCCTACATAATTGGATATCGCGTTATGGTGTTACGGTAAAGGTCACTAGTGATCGCTGTAATCAATTTATGTCAGAGCTTTTCGTAAGATCTCTCAATATCATGGGAAAAGCTGTATTGCATACTAGCGCATACAACCCACTAGCAAATAGGATGGTATAAAGGCTGCATCGTGAACTGAAAGCTGCGTTAAAGTGTACTAGTGGAACAAGCTGGATACACGATTTTCCTATAGTACTACTCGCCATGCGCAACAGATATAGGGCATAATTAGGTACTTCAATATCAGAATTGGTTTATGGAGAACCATTAAGATTGTCTAGAGATCTTCTAATAGAAACTCCAAGAAGTCTTGTTTTTGGGCTGTTCTGAATCAAAGTAACAAGCACAGCAAACGGGCAGATTGAGTCGGAAACCAGAAGAAAGAGTTGCCTAAAATATTAGGCTTTATTCATCATATAATGCAGATATACATGCTAAAAAACAAAACAAAACATGTTAGTATACGAACGGTGTTAATATAAATGTGTGTACAAATAAACAAACATATCATTCTCCTCCACTGCAATTTGTAGCGTAGCGTCAGAGTCAAAACAAGACTGTTATAGTAGCAATTCAAAGAGGATTGAGAAAACATAGTATTTAAACATTTCCACTTCGTAAATTATAAGAATGAACACGTTGTTGTTGATTGATAAGGTTTTCGAGATTCTCTGATAGGTCACGAGCATTTGAGTTATCCGTAGATTCACCATTTGCCTTAATATTATCAATATCGGTATCGTCATTATAGGAGGTTTGTTCATCAGCAACAACCGGTTCATTTTCACAGAGTCCCATATTAGTTCCAGCTTCATTCATCAGTGCGTCGGAGCCTTTCAGGGCTAATTGACGGATAGATACTGTATCTTCTCTTCCATCAGAAAAACGAACATGCGCATAGTTAGGATTGCAATGAATTAGTTCAACTTCTTCCACAGTGGGGTCATATTTAGAAATTCTAGCATTCTTCTTGAGTAAAACTTTGCCAGGAACAGTAAGCCAGGTTGGGTGTGTGGTACCAAAAGTCGACCTTCTATTGTGTCGAAAAAGACGCTCGTGAGAGGTTTCGTTGGTAGATGTGCACAATAATGAACGGATTGAATGTAATGCGCCCAGCAGCACGCATTCCCAGTTTTCAACTGAAAGCCTTTTTGATCTGAGAGCGAGAAGGATCGATTTCCATAAGGTACCATTCATTCTTTCTATCTGTCCATTTCCTTTGGGATTATAAGGAGTCGTTCTACTAGAAATTTTTGTACCTCGGTCGACATGAAGGAAGAACCTCTGTCTGAGTGAATGTACGAAGGCATCCCAAAGATTGCGAATATTTGACACAGGTGAAGTATGACGGTGTGACTGCTAAGGTCAGGACAAACAAATGCAAAGGGAAATCGAGAATATTCATCGATGACCGTCAGTAGATAACGATTACGAGTTGATGAAGGAAGAGGTCCTTTAAAATCGATAGATAACCGCTCAAACAGTTGGGTAGCTTTGATTAATTGGCCTTGAATTGCCGAAGGAAATCTGGGTTTGATTTCAGAGCACACTTCACAACTCAAGGTCATTTTTCGAATTTCATCAATAGAATATGGTAAATTACGAGATTTCACAAAGTGGAGCATACGAGAAATTCCAGGATGACAAAGATGATCATGTATTTGTTTTAAATCCAGTCCATTTAGAAGCGCACCACAACAGGATCGACTTAGTGCATCTGCTGCTTTATTATCTTTTCCGGGTCTATAGACAACATCGAAGCTGTAAGGTGATAATTCCATTTTCCAACGCAAAATTTTATCGTTCTTCACCTTTCCCCGATTTTGATTGCCAAAAATAAAGGAAACAGATCTTTGATCAGTGACAAGTTTAAAATGATTACCCAAAAGTAAATGCCTCCATTTTCGAATAGCTTCAACCACGGCATAGGCTTCTTTTTCAACAGCTGAGTGATTTTTTTCAGATGGCGTCAACGTCCGAGAGAAAAACGCCACAGGTCTTCCATCTTGGTTCAAAGTGGCAGTAATAGCTACGTCCGAAGCATCAGTTTCGACGACAAACGGAATATCACAACGAATAGAAGCTAAAGTTGCTACAGCTAATTCTTTTTTAAGATCATCGAAATTTTGTTTCACAGAGACGGGCAAAGGAAAAGTTCGATTATGAACGAGTGAGTGGATTTTATCGGAGAAGTTGGAGATCCACGGCGAATTATAAGCGAAAAATCCCACAATTCTTTGTTGCGATTGCACATTCGACGGTGGTGGGAGATCTTGTAAAGGCTTTAATCAGTCAGGATCAGGTTTAATTTTTCCATTCGATATTTGAAAACCAAGGAGAGTAATTTCTTTAGCTGCAAAAATGCTCTTTGATTCATTTAAGGTCAATCCATATTTTTTAGCGGCATTAAGAAATTTGTTGAGATTTGTTTCGTGTTCAAGCGTA
Organism: Eudiplozoon nipponicum; assembly: GCA_029291075.1. Classification (NCBI taxonomy): domain Eukaryota; kingdom Metazoa; phylum Platyhelminthes; class Monogenea; order Mazocraeidea; family Diplozoidae; genus Eudiplozoon; species Eudiplozoon nipponicum. Next base: position 7,725 of record JAQBSW010007392.1, on the reverse strand, counting down.
TCTCTCCCGCAAACTGTCACATTGTCCACATAGACAAATGTATCTGTGAGATGTTCATGTGCGATTATATGATCCATAGTTCTTTGGAAACATGAGACACCATTCGTCACTCCGAAGGGAATGCGACGGAATTGAAACAAGCGTCCACACGCTTCGAAAGCAGTAAATACCTTTTCATGTTCTTGGATGGGTATCTGGTGGTAAGCGCTTTTGAGATCCAAAGTGCTGAATATATGATATTTTGAAATGGTTTCAGCCAGTTGGTCTATTTTCGGCAAAGGATAGGCGTCTAATAGTGTGAATTTGTTGACTGTTTGGCTGTAGTCCACAACCATACGTTTCTTGTGATTCTCATTCGATACCACGAGAACTTGTGCTCTCCACGGGGATGTTGAAGGTTCGATAATGCCATCAGAAACTAATCTGTTTATTTCATCCCGGATAAATATTTCATCCATTCGATTGTACCTTCTTGATTTCGTAGCAATAGGCCTCCAGTTAGCAGTTAAATGGTGGAAAAGAGGCGGGGACGTAACAGATGCAGGTTTCAGTAAACAGACGGTGAATGACGATTTATGACCACCAAAAGAGATATTTACACTTTTATGCAATCCAAGGAAGTCATGACCGAGGAGTACGTCAGTACAAAGATCAGAAAGTATAGATAGCTTGATATTTTGATAAACACATGATTTGTATTGAATCGACACAAAACAATGACCTTTGGTATGACTCGAAAATGAGCTAGACGCCATGGTTATTGTTTCTTGAGAGGGGTGAATTTTCCAATTATTTTTCAAAACGAAGGCTTCTGAAACATAACTACAGGAACTGCCTGTATCAACGAGAGCATGACAATTTATGTTATTGACTTCTAGATTTATTACACATTTGGTGAGACAATCTGGAGCAGCTGCTAATACAGTTGCAGATATGGTAGGATGAAGCGTCGAAACCACTGGGCGGTGATTCTTAGAGCGACATACCTTTTGAAAATGTCCTTTGTTTCCACAACTTTTACAGAAGGCGTTTCTGGCCGGACATTTCCATCTTAAATGATAATCGTACCCACAAAAGTCACATTTTTGTTTAACAGCAGCAACAAGATTATCTGTAGATTTATCGGAGGTTGATGAAGGACAGAGTGGCTGAACTGTTGCAGTGTGTGCAGAATTCAAACAGTTTTGATATGATAATGATTGCTTTTCCGCCATTTCGAGACCACGTGCTTGATCAAAAGCCGCTTGAAAATTAAGTGAGTTGTGTTCTAAGAGACGTTGTCTGATTGAATTGGACTGGATTCCATTAATGAAGGCATCGCGCAGAGCATCGTCTCGATTTTCCTCGGCCGTAGTTGGTTTGAAATTGCATTCCCTAGCTAACGATTTCAGAATCTGAACAAATTGATCCAATGTTTGTCCATTTTCTTGTTTAGTAGTCGCGAGTATATGACGAACAAAGACTTCATTTTTCGGTCTGACATAGAGATTCATTAGAGTTTTGATAGCATGATCATAAGTATCACAATCAACGATGTGTTCATATACGTTAGGAGAGACGTAGGAAATAAGAGTGTCCAATTTATCCGGATTCATGGATTCGACCGCTTTCAGGAGGCCACAGAATGTACGATACCAATGATTCCATTGTTTTGCTGCATCTGGTGCACTAGGTTCAACATCCAATCGTTCTGGTCGTATTAGGCGTTCCATGATTAGGTTATATGATGAATAAATTGTTCTGAATCAAAGTAACAAGCACAGCAATCGGGCAGAATGATTAGACAAATCAGAAGAAAGAGTTGCCTAAAATATTAGGCTTTATTCATCATATAATGCAGATATACATGCTAAAAGACAAAACAAAACATGTTAGTATACGAACGGTGTTAATATAAATGTGTGTACAAATAAACAAACATATCAGACACTTAATTTTTAAGCGATAGGTAGGAATGCACAAACAGCCAATGAAATTTACTATAAAAATTATGTTTCAAGCAATAGAAACCACAGTGCCAAAGTGTCGGCAGTAAAGGAATATGGACAAGATATATGAGCATGTAGCTGTCATATTGCAGCTTCAAAAACTTAAAAATCATAAAAAGAAAAAAGAATTCTTAATTTTTGCGCGGAAGTGCAGAGTTCACAAACCACCAATGAAATTTCCCATACAAATAATGTTTTATACAATATAAGCGACAGTGCCAAAGTGTCCACGATAATGGAATGTGAATAAGAAATATGAGCATGTGGCTGTCAGACTGTAGATTCAAGAACTAAACAGACATAAACAGAAAAAAGAACAGTTAATTTTTAGGCGAAAGGGAAGATTGCACAAACAGCCACTGAAATTTACTGTATAAATTTTGTTTCAAACAGTAGAAGCGACAGTGCCAAATTGTCGACGGTAATGGAGTATGGACGAGTTATATGAGCATGTCGCTGTCAAATTGCAGCTTCAAATACTAAAGAATTCAGTTAAAGTACTGTCCTTAATTCCGGAGTGGAAATGCGGAAGGCACAAATAACCACTGACAATTTCCATAAAAATATTTTCCGATACAATAGAATCGACAGTGCCGAAGTTTCCACGGTAATGAATATGGACAAGAAATCTCAGCATGTCACTGTCAAATTGCAGTTTTTAAGTACTAGAGAGACTTGAGAAAAATTACTGTCCTTAATTCCGACGTGGAAGTGCAGAATGCACAAATAACCACTGACAATTTCCATAAAAATATTTCCCCAATCAATAGAAGCGGCAGTGCCTATGTATTCACTGTAATGGGAAGTGGGTGAGAAATCTGAGAATGTCGAAGTCACAGCTGATACAAGAACTAAGCAATCATAAAAGGAAAAACGAACTCTTAATTTTTACACGGATGTCCAGAGTGCGCAAAGAGCCACTGAAATTTTCCATAAAATTATCCTTTCGTACAATAGAAGCGACGGTGCCGCAGTGTCCACGATAATGGCAAGTGGATAGAAAATCTGAGCATGTCGCTGTCAAATTGCGGCTTTAAGTACTAGACAAACTTGAGAAAATGTACAGTCATTAATTCCGACGTGGAATTGCAGAATGCACAAATAGCCTCTTACAATTTCCATAAAATTATTTTCCGATACAATAGAATCGACAGTGCCGAAGTATTCGCGGTAATGTAATATGGGCAAGAAATCTCAGCATGTCGCTGTCAAATTGCAGCTTCAAGAAAGTCATAAAAAGAAGTGCAGAGAGCACAATCAGCGAATGAATTTCCCCATAAAAATAATGTTTCATACAATATAAGCGACAGTGCCCAAGTGTCCTAGATAATGGAACGTGGATAAGAAATATGAGCATGTGGCTGTCAGACTGCAGATTCAAGAACTAAACAGACATAAACAGATAAAATAACAATGATTTTTTCCGCGGAAGGGAAGAATGCACAAAAGGAAAAAGAAAACTGTATTTTTAAACGGAAGGCAAGAATAAACAAACAGTCAGATTCCAGATTCAGGAGCTAAACAGACATAAAAAGAGAAAAGTACTCTTAATTTTTACGCGGAAGTGCGGAGTGCACAAACAACCAGTGAAAATTCCCATAAATATACTTTTTTAAACAATAGAAGCGGCAATGCCGAAGTGTCCACGATAATGGAACTTGGATAGGAAATATAAGCAAGTCGCTGTCAGATTGCATATTCAAACATTAAACAGACATATAAAGAAGAAAGAACACTGAATTTTTAAGCGAAAGGGAAGATTGCACAAACTATAAAAATGTTCTATCACACAATATATGCGACTGTACCAAATTATCCACGCTAATGGAATGTCGGCATTTTTTGTAATAAACATTATTTTAGCATAAACGCTATCTGGCAAAGTAAAACAGGCGGAGCGGTCTAGCTCGTGGATTTCGATCATTTTGAACGGAGAACGGGACTTTATTTTTATATTTTCTAGATTTCTCGCCTGATCTTACCTCTGTGAAACTTCATACGCATGGAATTAACATATCTGTATTTTGTGGACGTAATTTTTAATTCATCAGAGTTCTATATTTTATCTGGCCTGATTTTCATATACAAGCGAATTTTTACCACATTTTACTATCAGCTTCTACCACGACTTTATTATCCAATCTCGTTCACCTCCAGTAACAAATGACAGATGTCACGAGTTTGCTTGGACACTAATCGAGAAACCTCACTTATTGCGTTGGACCGATGCATTTCCTAATGGAGTTGCGTGTGCAAGGTTGCTTTGCGCAATCAAAGCAAACACAAACTATTACGCTAGTCCCCCACACTCTTACCTCAAAAGATGATCTGGCCTCAGATTTAATCAAACAGTTGAGAGAAAATTTGAATCATCATCAAGATTTCCCCATTGGCAAACATTGTCCTTTTGTGCTTTCCTCTTACAAAAGACTGTCCAACGATGAGCTTAAACTGATAAAACCTAAAACGCCCTTAATTTTGTTAGGTAAAGTCAAATTAAGACATGATTACACTTTTTGACAGAGGACATTTTAACAAGCTCGAAGATCTCCGTTAGCCAACGTAACCCCTTTCCAAACTAGAGCTGCTTACCCTGGGTTCATTCATCCTAAGAAACGTCGATCGCTAATCGGAGGCATCCTCGATGACACTCTTTCCTTCGGCCCTATCATGCTGAGCACCTCCCGCTTTGAATGACTCCCTCTAACCACTATCATAGGCAGCGAGTCCCCAAAATCCACAAAACACATCCAAGACATATCGCGCCGTCGCGACTGTAACCGCAGCGTAACAACTCCAACCAACGGACTCCTTCTTCCAGTTCCTACGGCCAGTCTGAAACCCTAACCACCAGCTGAAATCATGACTAGTGCAGTGGTCAAAAACTGGTCTGGCGGCCTATGTTCCATCCTCTATAATTTCTAAAATTTTGTCAAATTCTAACTCACTAGAACTGGAATTCTTTTCATTTCAGCTAATGATTCAAGATCAAGGCTTATCTTTTAACGTTGTCCATAGGCCTTCGAATCTTTTATAATAACTGACGACATTCACAGAGCACAACTTTTGTTCATGTTTGTCTCAACCTACAGATCAATACATTGCTGTAGGTAACCTTAACCTTCCCATGGCAAACTGGAAAAATTTAACATCAGAAAATCATCCGTTTCGTCGGCTCCTTGCGGATAACTTACTACACGAGTGAACTAACAACTCGACTGTGTCCTCACCAATAAAAGTGACCAATGTTTAAAATCAGATCTTTCCGAAACGAATGTGCACGAGATTATACTTTCCGTTCATGCTGCCTTTGATTTATCTTTCTGGTCACAACTGAACAAATTTGTTACTAGGTTTGCAACACCTGATACATATTTGCATATATATTAGTTCTTCGCAACAAACAGTATTTAAAAGTGACCAATATTTAAAATCAGATCTTTCCTAATCTAGACCACTTCCAGGCTTCCTTTCTTATTCCTCTTCTATGGTCCGTAACCAAAAAAATTCCTGCCTGACGACCGGCGGGCACAAGCTAGTCCACTCGGGAATGGTAGCATGACATTTGCCGGGTAAAAAAGGGCCACAGCCATCATCCCGTTTCATGTGAAGCCTCGTGTTTAGTCTGATTGCGTAGTAACTTTTAATTTAAAAAATGTAGTGACGGAATGAGAGCAAGCGTTCCTTACGTGGAGGACAATTTTCGGCTGCTGATGGAAAATATGGCCACGGGTATCTGGACAGATAATGCCCATCATCCTTGGTGTGCAGGCTATCTAGAAGCAAAACTACAAATACATATCATCACAAGAATGGACGACCTAGTGTTCTTTTACAGCCTAGAAATAACATTGATTATATAATGAATCGGTTATCGCGCAATATAAAAATGGTCCCCTTATCTGCTGATCCGTGCTGTGTGCATACTCGAATTCGGGATATTGCAGAAAACTTTATCACTCATTCAGCATCTTATTTCAATCGCGCGACAACTTTGCATGTAATTCCAGATCACGCACTTCATCATTTGCACGCGCCTTCGCACTCCGAACAATCGACGAGCTTATTAAACATATAATCAACGAACAAGCGCTCGGAATCAAGATAAACTTTCGGATAACTCCCATTGGCGACCCATAGTTGATAATCAAATATTGGGCATTCTGATTCCTGTTGGCTAATCTGACAACGTTTTCATGACCTCTGCTTAAAAAGAATCTAGCCCTATTTCGGTCTGTCTCGCTGCTATTCCCCCATTATCGTGTTATGGTGTTCCGGTTAGAGTCACTAGTGATCGCTATTCATAAGATATTTCAAAATCATGGAAATTAATGTATGGCATATAAGCGCATACAATTCACGTGCGAATGGGATGGTAGAAAGGCTGTAACGTGAACTGAAAGCAGCATTGAGTTGTACTAGTGAAACCAGTTGGATACACGGCCTTCCTATAGTACTACTCGCTATGCACAACATATTTAGTGTAGAGGAAGCTATTTCCTCTGACATAAAAGTCTTACTTTTGTCATAATACTGTTTACACGTTGTGTTACTATGCAAACGTAGTCGAAGCAATGACATTTATATAAACAAGGTTTAATTATTTTAGTAAACAAATAACGATGTTAACAATGTAAGAATTGTTTATTAGTGAGTTTTGAGTTGTCTGTTCTGTGTGCTGGACGCAAAATGATCTGTTAACTTTTAACATTCTTTGGTCTTATCATTACTATTTTGATTTTATCAATAAATTTGTGTTACAACGAGATCAGGTTATATAATTGCGTGTATTATTTGCTGTGATTAACATGGAGGTGTTCCAAATTATATGATCACACTGCATATGTGGATTGTCCGGGCCTGGCATCTCAGAGACTCTCTTCTGGTAATGACCAAAGGGCCTCTACAAAATTTTGGCGACCGCGCCAGGATCGACAAAGTGTTTCGTCAGATGGAACCTATGGTGTATGCAGTAATAGCAGATTCACGCCTGGAGCAGCAACTCAGACAACTCTCAGAGAAACTCCTGACCGTAGAGAATGAATTAAGTACCTTCCGCAGGGACGTTGGTTGGATAAAAAACAATAAAGGACGTTCCAACAGAGGTATGCTGAATTCTCGAAGTCAAAGTTCAACTTCCAAGCATCGGAGGGGCGAATCGCGTAAGTGTGTTCAAGGCCAACGCGAGTGGTGCATTTCGCATTGTAAATACGCCGAGTTTGGAAACTGTCAGGAGGGATACACGTTTCCAAAGTTGGGTGGTTCCCAATTGAAAGGAAATACTCTTCCTGTAGCCCGGTCTAAGCTACCGGAATACTAGCAAAACCCCCACTAGTAGGAGCCGTAGGGGGGGTTCCATTGCAAAGACTCCCAGGTATACCAAAAAATGCCTTTAAAAGGCATACTCAAAGAAAAGGAGGCGACTAGTATAAATAGCACCGAGATAGAAGGCAAGAGAGTCCGCTTCTCACTAAGCGGGGATCTTGAAAACATTGCCGGAGTGTCCAGCAACAAGTTCATTATTAAGGATGAATTATCTGGATTAGAATTTCTCATAGACACGGGTGCGGAGGTAAGCATAGTTAGGTCAGACGTGGTGGAAGCAGATTGCCCCACATTTGATTATCAACTATGGGCCGCTAACGGTAGTCCGATTAGAAGTAAAAGGGATGAAAGAAATGTCGGTAACATTAGGCCAGAAATCTTCCTTCCTATGGAATTTTCTAGTAGCCGATGT
>JAQBSW010007391.1:0-41084 GCA_029291075.1 Eudiplozoon nipponicum | reverse complement strand
ACTTCGTTCAGTTACGTATTACTTAACACAGTAGCCACAGTGTTATTAACCTTTACAGACTCGGTATATATATATATATATATATATATATATATATATATACTTAATACTTTACTTTACTGCGGCTGACTCCTTTTGGAGGATAAGCCGGCTCCATATGATATTTCATGGAGTTTCTTGGGAATTTGGTACAAGTGGTGTCCCCTCACCACTCGGCTTTTTGATCGAGGACGCACCTCCAGCCTTTGCACATCACAGCGCAGTCTGCAAGGCAGCAGTAAGTTGCATGGTTGCCGGTGGCTGTTGAGAGCTCATTCGCCATTCGGAAGTACGGGGTACTGTCCAGGAGTCGATGTAATCCTGTGGCTGTAATACTGGCTTCTACTGATGAGTCGCTCCCGGAATAAGCACGGAACGAATGTGCATGAGATTATACTTTCCGTTAATGCTGTCTTTGGTTTATCCTTCTGGTCACAGCTGAACTAATTTTTTACTAGGTTTGCAACACCTATTACATACTTGCATATATATTATTTCTTCGCAACAAACAGTATTTAACTGTTTGTTATGTTGTTCGATGATTGGTTAAATACAATGATATTGCTGTTTACTTCAAGCTCGCACACCTGATTTAAAGAACTATCCTTGCCCCGTCTGAATATTTATCTCCGTAGTAGACAATTTGTTTGTAGGTATACAAAATATGTGACTTAACCAGCACAATTAATGAGATCATTCGTTTTTCTACAAAAATAGCTCTTATTTTCAGATCCAGAATCCTTTACGAACCACAGCGTTGCTTATTCGCTTTGGCGACTAATTCGTTTCATGGCTGTGTTTTAGGTACTACGTATCTAGTGCTAAATTCGTTCAAACATGACCAAAGTTATACAAAAGTCAATAGGAACGAAATGTATATTCTCATTTACAAATGTATTTCGTGCTCACTTTCGATTAATCAGTGGGACTTGGTACTACGTGCTATATCCGCTATATATTTTGTTAAGAAATGTGGGACAGTTAGACAATATAATGAGCCAAAGGGTACCATTTCAATGGTTTTAGAGATAACTAGTCTTATGAAAATAGGGACAGCGGTTTTTATGATACCGAGTTTGTACAGGGTACCACCCAAATGGTTCTCCAAATACCAAGCCGGTATGGGTTACCAACTCAATGATACAAACAGTACGTTGCTCTCTAATCAACGTAACATAATCGAGGCGAATCGACTAGATGCACAGTAAGTGAAGTTGATACCACAATGGTTAGTGCATTAGTTACGATTGTGTTTATAATGTTCTAATCGACTCAAACAACAGAGAGCCTCAATATGCTATTGTTTTGGCAAAATATGTTGTGGGTTAGAGCTTAGTCTCGGTTGGTTTTTTTGCAAACAAGCATGAAACATGAGTTTAAACCATTTTCTAATGATAGTTTGGCCTATCCTCGTGATCATGTATGAAAAACTTGTTTCTGGTTACGCAGTGCCTAATAAATATTTATTTCAAGTCTGCAAATTCGTTTTAAATAGTTGTAACAGTCACTTGTGCAATCTATTACCAACGATTTGAGACATGAGTAGCTTAAATTGTTGAATCTCCGCGATTTGCGTTCGCGGGTTGTCGCTTTGCACTATCAGTTTCGCAAAGATCCGATTGATACTCATTTACAAGCACGCATCGAATTCGTCTTCTTGTTGGCTGGGTACGGATTTGTCTTTTTCCCCTAAGGCTTCAACATCGTTCATACTAACCACTGGAAATGAGGTACGATCTAATCTTTGTTAACTGTGGTAGTTAGTATTACCGACATTGAAACCTTCGGAATAAAGGGATGAATCCGCACCTAGCCAACAAGAACACAATTTCGATGTGTACTTGGAAATGAGGATCAATTTGATCTTTGCGAAACTGATAGTGCAAAGCGCCAACCAGTGAACGCAAATCGCGAAGATTTAACATTTGAAACTCGCACTACGCAACCATTCAAAAAATATATGACAATGTATATTAATTAAGTGAAAATAATTTATGTATTTGAAAAAACAATAAATTGTAGATTGCAGAACGTCGGGCCAGACAACGAACGGGTGCCAAGCGAAAGGTAATATACCGTATTTCGAATGCAGTGCAAAAGAAGCAACTAATGTCGAGGCAGCCTTTCAGGAAGTGGCGCGTCTGGCCATTATGCGTGAATCAGAGGTGATTTTGGATATTTAAAATTGTGCATTTTCTATAATAAAGTGTAACTATTTCCTGGAAAATGATTAGTTGACCAGAACCATTCAATCAATACATCCGATCTGTATGTGCTTTATTCATCAAGGATTGATAAATATTTCGATAAGACATTCTATTTTTATGTCCAGAGTTGCACTTAATGCATAGATGGTTGAGTATAACTGGTAGGGCATTTTCCTGATTTACAAAACGTACACAGCCAAAAGTAGTAGCTTATTTGTATACATTGCCTATTTTAAACAAGGCCTTGTTTCTACAAATTATTAGGAAGCGAACATGTTTTAATTTTTAATAATCAATTAACTAATTGTAAGCTATATGTAACGAAAGACAGTGGCTTCGATTTTAAAAGTGAACATAGATTATTATACATATATTTTATTGTATATGCATGTACTGAATAACACAATTTGTTATTGGTATCTTTGCATATGTGCACAATTTTGCAGGCTTTGATTTTAAAAAAATCGGCAATATCTTGCATCCTGCTCTGCATACTTTCACATATGTATAATTTTTTTGTACTTCCTTAACTCTTTGTCATAAAATTGAAAAATAATGTTACTGGCATTTCACTTCACACGTGACATCCTAGCGTTGCTCTCATGCATGTTACATCAATAATCCTATTTTTATATTTGATTTGATCATAGATCTACCAATAACGTGAATTGCATTTAATTTATGTATTCGATGCATAGAATCACTGTATAAACACACACACACACATATATATATATATATATATATATATATATATATATATATATATATATATATATATATATGACAGTCTCGTTATAAAACCAAGACTCAATGCTGCTATCACAGTTGTTATTTTACAGGATCTACGTGTATCTGCTCTTTATTTGATGCCTTCTTAGTTGCTACAATATTCACACGTAATAGGTATGCTGTTCCTCGTAGCAAGTTGATTCATAAGGGATTTCTAAGCTAGTGTTATGGAGAGGTCTACGCGGTATCGTTTCTTTTTATTGCTTCGGTAAGCTGCTTCGTCTGGATTAGGTCAATTGGCTTCTGAATCAGTTCCAGTTACTTTTACGGATGTTTTGACTGCTATTTCTATTATAGCTTCTTCGTCTCACTGTTATACGACAGAGTAACTGCAGTTGTTAACTGCTACAGTATTACTCTTGGTGGGAATAAAAGAGGAGGTTGAGGCTATTCACACGTTGGCATAATAAATGTGTATTCCAACTTTTTAGCTGGTTTCGTGCTCATTGGTTCCTTCTCAGTAGGTGCTGAAAATATATCCCGTTCCCGCTGTATATTTGGTCAATTATTGCATGATCTGTTTTCCTTATTTCTATCCGAGAAAGAAATTCGAACATACTTTAAGTAACGCTACTAGTTTATATTGGACTGGAACCAGCATTTTACTAAACAATTCTCGTGTTTTGGAATAAAGAAGCAAAGCAAACTTTTATCGTGCAAATTAAAATGTCCTATTCCTAACTTTTTTTAGATATTTTATCTCGTACATCATGCTTATTGCTATTTGCATATTTTGCTAAAAATATCGACTTTCGCTCTAGCCTGTATGTTATCTAGATGATTTGTGGCACACGTTTAAGTATCTTTGGTATTAGTTTCTGGCTTGCAATTCCCTTATAATTATATTTGCACATCTTATAATATAAATTCAATTGGCCTGGCAATGTTGCAGTACGATTTGAGCATTGTTGTCATTTTTGTCAAATATACACTGACGATGATTTACGTCTTTCGTGCGAGCTGTGAGTAAATAAAAAACACAGTAGCCTAATGAAATTCACTTCGTCGCAACATTTTACTATGCGCACGAAAACGGTAATTCTTCTTTGGTGCTGTGGAGATGAAGCGAATTCCTTTTTGTTTTCCCGGTTTGTAGAACGACAGTTTTTGTCTTATGGGGAGTGCAAAAGCGCTGGCATTGTAGCTATTCAAATTAGACCGAACTGAGGTTATGTTGTGCAACTTAATTTTCTCTGTTCTGCAATTTTGACGTATTGATAAGTCCTAACTGCTTTAGATTGGCGAGCATTGCCCACTTCTCTTAGGTTAACACCGACCTTGAGTGTATAAAAAAGTGTACAAGCAATTTGTCAAAGTATCATGCTACGTTACTAAAGCCATAGGTGCGTACACTTGCTTTCATTGCTATTCGGCTGCTGTTGAAATGACGTCCATGCTCAAAACTATGCTTCCCGCAATCATTTTTGACTGTCTGTTACCTTTTCAATTTAATTGTGGTTTGTTTATAGTAGTACTTGTCTCCGACACAAATGTGATCGGCTCTAGGAATTAGCCTAGGTCATGCGATTTCATTCACTATTTTCGAAGTCGTAGAGACATTCCTTGATTTAGTATCCAGAATTATTTGCTACGTGGATATTGACGGCGTGGCCAGCTTGTCTACTTCGTATATTCTGTTGTGTAACACTCATGGAGTGTTATGATGCTAAGCTTGAATTTTTCTCAGGAATTGCCTACACGTTGTTTAAGTTTTGACGCTGTCAACGCTCATTTAATCAATTTATCATTCAAAGCCGTGGATTGTCTTTTGTTATTTTCTCTTGTCAATTGTCAAAACAATCATAGGGCTGCTTTTCAATTTTTCTGGCGTCATAATCTTGTTGCAGTTGCCATTGTTAAATTTTGTAACCGTTCTGGTACTGCTTGTCTGTTTTTCGGAGTTTCGAATTTACGTTCTTCATGTGGAGCACGTTGCCAGTCTGCTTCTTCAACGCAGAAATATGAGAATTAGTTGATTAAAGTTTCTGTTGATGTCCCCGATTGTCTTGATAGCTATTAATATATGCTAAGTGCAAGAAATTATGAATATAAAAAATTACCAACGGAACTTTAATATTCAGCAGCTCTTTGAAGGATCATAATCTTCGATTCTGGGTTTCAATGATCCCGTTAGCTATGAATTTTTCTTAAGACGTTTCTTATGCCATCTGCGTCGGCTTTTGGAACATGGTCGATGATTATTTAAGTCGAGTTTGTGATCTTGATATAAACACCTGTCCATTATTCGAATACGTTTGTATCATGTAGAAAAGGCAATTTACCGCGTAGACCAGTTTCGTCCTTATTGGGAACTCATCACATGCTGTCCAGAATTGTCCGCGGACAGGACTTGAACCTGGGTACGTCTGCTTCAGAATCTGTTGCTCTGAAAACTGAGTCACCATGACATTTTTTGATATACTTCAGAAGACAAAACAGTTGCACAAACGGCATCAGTACCATCGTTAGCATTGACAAATTGCACAACAATATGAGTGATCAGCACTTATCCTAATAAACTGCGCTTTTACCAAAGGGACAGATTAAAATTGAGAAATAAGGCGAAATGAAGGATGACTTACAAGGAAAAAAGGTTCGTACGAGTAACAGCTAACAAGGCGGATACTTAGAACTCAATCCACAAATGGAAAAATGACCAGATCGCAAACATGGCTCTTCAATACAATGAGAATGACTCCTACATACACACAGACATATACACATATGCACTTCCAGATAAACCCAAAGATATATATATATATATATATATATATATATATATATATATAATGAACATACACAGTTCAATTTGTATTTGTTTTTTATAAAGAATAGTTTATACTCTGTCTTTCGGCGTCATTTTTAAATATGGCCACATTGTCTTTCTTATTAATAGGAAATTTCTTAGTAAGATTTACTATTTTGAAAAATAGCATCACGAACTTTTTATTAAGTCTTTAATACTTAACTATATATATATATATATATATATATATATATATATATATATATATATATATATATATATATATAATGTGTCTCAATGGTTAGAGCAAGAGATTGCGAAGCAGAGGTGCTAAAGTTCGATTGTTTTCTCAATCCTCTTTGAATTGTTACTATAACAGTCTTGTTCCGACTCTGACGCTACGCTACAAATCGCAGTGGAGGAGAATGATATGATTGTTTATTTGTACACACATTTATATTCACACCGTTCGTATACTAACATGTTTTAGCTTTATCTTTTAGCATGTATATCTGCATTATATGATGAATAAAGCCTAATATTTTAGGCAACTCTTTCTTCTGACTTTTCGACTCACTCTGCCTGTTTGCTGTGCTTGTTACTGTGATTCAGAACACTTTTTAATAAGTCTTTAATACTTAACTATATATATATATATATATATATATATATATTTATATATAATGTGTCTCAATGGTTAGAGCAAGAGATTGCGAAGCAGAGGTGCTAAAGTTCGATCACTTTCTGCGGCAAATTCTAGATATTGCTTGATAAACTCCCAATAAGGACGAAACCGGTCTACTGGCTGAATTTTGCTTAGCTTATACTGGCAAACTTATGTCCCTTAGTGAACGGGTGTTTATATCAATATCGCAACCGTGATTATAATGATTGTTATTACCGCCCGTGCTACCAATGTTCAGTTAACTGGCGATGATGGCTGAGTAAGCTAAGTAATTAGCCAGCTCTACCGAAGCCCGTTTTTCCCTTGTTGTCTATCACTTCTTAATGACACACGAAATTCTCGCTTCCTGAACATTAATCAAATGTACAAAATCTGCACCAAGCTAACTGTTACTATGATCTTAGAATCCCTGCTAATTTTGTTCTATAAGCCTGACTTCTAAAACCTACTGTGTAAGTGAAACACATCGTCTTTTACGCCCAGCGTGTTATTGTCAATTAAAACGGGATAATGTATTATGTGTTGGGCACCTAGTAACAAACCAGTTCAATTATGACCAAGTGGATAAACCAGACAGCATGAACAGAAAATATAATCTCGTGCACATTTGTTTCGTACTTACTGGCGACACATCAGTAGGAGCGGTTATAACATCCTTTACCCACTATATATTTGAGTGAGGAATGTGGGATAAAAGGACGATAAATTCTCCTACACGAATGTGGAAAACTGCAGTAGTGAAGCTAACTTCATATAGTCTTCAGCAATGCAACTTCAAAGCAATCTCATTATATATTATATATACTAAGTCTGTAAATGGCACCAACATTATGGATATTATGTCGGCAACCGATGTTGAACACTAATTCTAGGCAAGATGGAATGGGCTTAATTCCGTGCTATAGCCTATCGTCACATAATAATGAGCTCATAACTGACATTTAGGAAAATAATTGAGCTGTGATTATTATTAGATCTTGCCTCGCATTTTCAGTTATCACGCGAATGTTAATTTCTTTAGATCTTATAATTAAAGTTGCATTTGGTCTGTGCTCATGGCCTGGCGACACACTAAATCTTTCACTGTTAATCCGAAGCCAATTTGTTATTTTTAAGCAGATTAGACTAGTAAGGACAAAAATGGTATTTTAGATTCGTTTGTCAGTTGTAAGAGACTATCCGACTAAATTTGTAACCGAAATGAATTTAATTTTGTGAGCATTGTGCGTTTGTGTGCTTTATGTATATTTGCATGTGTTATCTCATTCGGTTTGTTGTTGTATAATTGAACTTAATCCATTTTTTTTCGTTTCTAAATTTACTTTGTAATGAATCAATCAGATGGTTTAGTCATTTGAACATACGACGCAACACCGACCTTTCTAACTGTGTTCAGTAAATATGCTGCTAGAATAAACGCTTGCTTCAATGCACGAAGCATTTATCTATTTTCTATTCCTAATACGCAA
The DNA here is from genome assembly GCA_029291075.1 of Eudiplozoon nipponicum. Lineage (NCBI taxonomy): Eukaryota > Metazoa > Platyhelminthes > Monogenea > Mazocraeidea > Diplozoidae > Eudiplozoon > Eudiplozoon nipponicum. The sequence goes on along the minus strand of JAQBSW010007391.1, from coordinate 33,146 downwards.
ATATGACTGAAATACAAATTACGTATTTCTTGAAATAAAAATATGAAAAGATGAAACAATTACGAAACTGGATTTATCAAAATTTCCTGATCGGTATTGTGACTAATACAGGTTGAACTCCAGTTTTGTTCCTTAAAAATGTTTCAGCAGCCTTTGCCGGCTGCCATCTTCAGGTCATCGTGTGATTGAAATAATATTCACATAAATATTGCTGTTTGCAAATTAATTATGAGGCATAAGAGGCAATAGCATTTATGTTTAGATTTGAGTCTCTTCTAATTGGATAACAGAAATGGCGAACTCCATTTTCCAGCAAATTTTCGCCCATTTCATGATCCCTCGGGTAATGAAAATACAGTGCAGTATGATCATGTGGTTGGTGTCATCGTAAGGCATACACTTGCGCATTATCATTAACCGAAACCACCGTTTTAACCTAGCGAGCCTTCATTGTTTCCTATCTGGATGTAACGGCGTAGAAACAACAAATAACGTTCTTAGAAAGCACATCTTTTTGTTCGTTTTATCCATGGTTAAAGTAGTTCGTTTAGTTAGTAAATCCTCAAAATTGCAACATGAGTAAATCGTTTTTAGAATGTCCTGTTAGAATATCTTACACCCGACCTAAAATTAAGCTGGCGAGTAATCCTGCAAAGTAATGGCGGTAAACTGGCGAAAAATTGTAGTTTTAACGGAGTACTTGAGTTTTACCTTTGTTTGTCATCCGTGCTCGGAGTTCTGTAAACGGTTTTTTAAAGGTCAGGTGTAGATTTTGATGGAGAGTGTGGAAGATAGATTGGTTGTATTACCTTTCTTGTTGTTGGAGAGAGGGAGCATACCTAGCTACTATGACTATTTATCAAAATAACTCCCAGAAATGAGGCAAACTAAACTTCTATACAAAACCATTATGGTCTAGTTAGCTTTTAAACAAGGCAAATTCAGCAATACAGGTTTCTTACGATTTACACCGCATCACTTTATAAACTCAACAAAACTTTGCCAATGACTCTGATCAATTTAGAAAATACAGCTACGAAGATGGTTCCACTAGAAGTCTGCAATAAGAGCGTCACTGAGCCCGACTCAATGCCATATTGCGCAGATTTTCCAACCGAGAACTATCACGCGCACGTGGACCCATTCAGACACACGATTGGATCACATACTGCCCAGTTTGGATGTAGTTGACTTTAGATGTTTCTACCATTTCACAGTCTACCCACCTTATTTGTCACGCCAATCTGGCGTTAGCTGAGAGAATAATGTTCTACTAGGCAATCGAACTGAAGGCATACGAAAATGTGACCAAGCCAAGGCAGTTTATGGAAGCTTATTTGTTTTTTAACGAGAAGCAATTGCTCGCCGATCCAAAAATACGTCTATGGATGTCAGCGTTTCTAAATCGTTGTTAGCAACCTGCATGTCCTATGCTACTCAAACTTACTTTACTTTACTTTACTGCGGCTGACTCCTTTTGGAGGATAAGCCGGCTCCATTGATTTCATGGAGTTTCTTGGGATGTCAGCGTTTCTAAATCGTTGTTAGCAACCTGCATGTGCTATGCTACTCAAACAACGGTGGTCGAATACCAGTAAGCGTCTAAAATCATCAACTCTAAGGAGCTAAGTCTCACTAGCGTATAATAAAACTTCGCTTACAGATGCATTGTAAAAATGACCTTTATGTCGAAATGCAATACTCGCGTTTCTATTTAAATGGCGAAGGTTGGAGAAAGTTACTCTAGATTTCGTGATTCTCATATTCACTTTGTCCAAAATGTATCCTAAGTTAATGATACAGCTGCCAAGGTACGTAAACCTGCCAACTACGACCAGATCTTCACTTTACAGTCGCAGATTTGAAGTGAGTGATGGGTGATCCTGTATAAGTATCTTACATTTAGAGGTGGCGAATTTCACACCAAAATACAGACCAACGACTGCTAATCTATTCAAAGTAGCCCAAGCAGCATCTCGATTGTAGAATAATGGTAAGGTATCGTATGCTTAGTCAAGATCGACTAGTTTACCACCCGAGAGAACTTCAACACCTGCATCCGGAATGTGTGGAAGAGTGTAGTTCATTATTGCATGGATAATTAGAGTAGTCTTAATATACAAGTATGTATTAGGTGTTGCGAACCTAGCAACAATTCAGTTCAATTGTGACCAGAAGGATAACCCAAAGGCAGCATGACCGGAAAGTATAATCTCATGCTGTCTTTGGTTTATCCTTCTGGTCACAATTGAACTAATTTGTTATTTGGTTCGCAACACCTAATACATACTTGCATATATGTTAGTTCTCCGCAACAAGAAGTATCTAGTCTTAATATAATTTGTCCAAATATATTCATCATGTATTAATGACCCATCGGTAATTAAACTGTCATTGCTTGAAAGGGTCGTGATAACAATTCTTTAAATCAAGTTTTTGAGCTTGAGGTAAACACTTTCAACCCGTTTCGACCTACCATGGTCATATTGAGAGCAGGACTGCAAACAATCTTTCGGGAGTCAATCTGGAAAATATGAAAATCAAAATTATGTATGCAGCTTTTATCGCCAGTAGTCTCGCGTACATCGTACACGAATGAAAATATCGGTTGGAAAATTTATATCGAGTCACGCGCATAATTAAGATCAAACTGCAATGCAATCAGTGGTAGTTGTTTTGCATTTCGTAAACTTGACCTCAATGCGACGTCAAGAATTAATAGTCACACACACACACACACCACACACATATATATATATATATATATATATATATATATATGCGTGTGTGTGTGTGTGTAAATTAAATAATATCTACATAGTGATCAAGTTTAATTTGGTATTTTTCACACAACCAATTTAGCTTAAAATTATTTTGTAAATTCACTAGTAATATTTGTGTGTGCAATTTAATTTGCTTCATTTTGATTGAATCAGCAAAACCTGGCAGTATAAATTTCTGGGTTGTGCGGTGATTTTCTGATGGATAGCTAATTTCCAATCATAATGATTACATTAAACGGACATTGGTTCTGCAGGCAGTGATAAAAATTACTATGATCAAGTTTGCCATTTTGATATAAATACCTGTTTTATTAATAACATGCATTTGTCAGTATACGCTAAGAGTTGCATCGTGTAGAAAAGGTAATTTATCCAGTACACTGGTTTCGTCCTTTTTGGGAACTCATTACGTACTTGTTCAGAATTTTCCGCAGACACAATTAATTCCAACACTAAAAACTTTTACGCTTATGAAGTATTCCAAAGTTTTTCCTAATGTAGACCTATGATTTTATTTGACGTATAACGTTTTTCTGCTCAGTTTATATTTTTGGTTCTTTATTCTATCAATTTTAGGCTGATCTGTGTAATGATGTCCCGGATACCATCACCTTTAATGAGGTGCGAGCGCCGGAGCCGAATCGATGTAGCTGTTAATTTACAGACTGCTGTGCTTCCGTTTGTCGACTAAATTTTTAACAAGTTTAATGCGTGGTCGCAGTTTGCCAATATGCGAAATTGCTCACTCATAATCGTATACATTATATGCGTGACAGTTTTTATGCGCCGCCGTAAATGTTTTGTGTTTTAAAGAGTCAGCCTTACTTTAAATGCCTACACAAGTCTCCTCATTCCACCATTGTTACTAGTAGATGTCCTCATTGTCTTTGGCGTTTTAATCACTAATTACTTATGACGCGATTTTTCAAATTGCTGCATTGTTATCGAAAGTAGATCACGAGTTACTGGCTCAGTTCTTTGTTGATCATCATAAAGTTGCATGTTGACCAATTATTTTAATGAATTAAAGAGTTGATTTAGCACAAATTTATCTCTTCTTTTATTTTGTTGCTTTTAGGCGACTGAATTGGATCAAAGTAAAGCAGATTTTTTATTTTCAGTACAAAAAATGTTCCGCATTCGCAGTAAACATTTAAAAATTTCCTTTCTGATGAATGTGTATTAATGTGAAAATCTCTCGCGTCAGTCAATATTATGCAAATTATGTTGGGATGTATTCGGCTATGCTGTATTATTTAGCACTTTATTGTGGTGTATTTTTTGTATTGTTCTAAACTCTAAAGACAAATTCTGCAAATCCTATCTTGTGTGAGTTTACCTTGTCATTGGTAATAGTTACTTATTGTATTCCAGTCAAGAACGCGTTACTAATCTGTTTGAATGTGTTGAAACATTTTTACTAATAAATTTGTTATTGCAGAATTGAAGGTCTCTGACATTACATTGCTGAACCTCAGGCTTAATTTTGGAAAACTACATCTTTCACATGTATTAAGCTATGTTTCGTCTGCCTTCATCAAGTCGTTTTCAGTTTACCTGATATGTGGTCTTTCTACGCCAAAACAAGTAACTGCTTAATTCAGCCACATTTAAACTCTAACGAGCCTTCTAGCTATAACAACTCTATGATGGCTGAGGCTAAATTTGAAATCAGGGAGGGCTGTATGATAAAACTTTATTCAAAGAGCATGTAGTTATTTTCAACAAATTTAGGCATAACTCGTAATTGGCTACTCACTGCTGATTCTATGCAGTTTTGCTTTGAGGATTGCGGCAGATGTAAAATCTTCTTTTTGATACTTGACTTCATTTAGGCTTAATTTACTATTCGTTCTCAGAAAATATTCGTTTCTTTTCACTATTCCATTTAATAAGCAAACCTTACCAATTTATTTCTAATAAAAAGTGGGCAGTTTTCTTCAGCATAATTTAACAGTTTTAAAAAAATCTCGCTTCATTGTTTTTAAAAGTCATATAAAATATTTTTTGTCGCATTTTGTGTTATCTGGTTCAGACTCGATTATGATACTAGTATGTGATTGCAATAAAACTTCCTTTATGAAAAACTGCCGAAGGAAATTTTTCTTGTGATTTACTAATTAAACACTGATGTCATTATTGATATCACATTTGCGGAGTTGGAATAAATACCAATTCTAATAATTAACCAGTCCGAAATACACCAAGGCAAACGTTAGTTCTTGTCCTGCCTAAATTGTGGGACTTTTCTTTATTTAAAATCTGAAGATTTGATGAAATTAATTTCTACAATCCCTCGCGCAATAAATGATTCCTTAATGAGTTAATTTTTTCTATGTGATTAATACTTATATTTTTTTAAATTTTAAACTTTGTCATGTTTTACGTTGGTTTGAGTAGCTGCAGTTGCTTTATATCCTCGAAATAATTTATTCAGAAATTATGTTATAACTTTTAGTATAAATACTAATAATATCATTATGTTCACTTTAGTTATTATTCACATATTAATGTCAATTAAAATTCTTATTCCGTATTGTGTGTTTACGTGATGTTTTCTATATTAAGCTAAAATTGTCATTACCTTTGAAAAATATTTATTTATTATTATTGCTATAGCAAGCGTAATTCATTAGCATAGTTGACCATTAAGACTAAACAATGTGTAGTTTAGAAAATGGGAAATTCAAAAACAGATATTGGTTGAAACTGTAGAATGGCGCAGTGCTTCTTGAATATGTTTAATGTATTTAATCGTAAGCGAAAAATAATTACTTTTACCTAGTTTCGCATAAATTCACGAATTTAATCTTTTTCAGTTTCGTTGTAATTTTTCAGCTCATACTACGACTGCAATTTAGATGAATGATATCGTTGCTTTTACAAATTCAGTATGTAATCATTTAGTAACTTTTTTGTTTTATAAATTACCAGCAGTTTCTTATTATATTGCAGTATTTTAACATTTTATTGAAGTTAAATTAAGTGGGCGTGATCTCTGGCGGCTTTTGTATATTGTTGCTCTTTCGGGAACTGAATAAGTTAGGATTTTTCATTCTTTGCACTGCATGCTAGTTTCGAAGTTATTTTTCAGGAAAAATTTAAACGATTTTTCATGTAAAGCTGTAAATTTAGCTCATGTTAAGGTGTTATATTTTCATATATCCTGGGTTTTGCTTGCAATTAGTCATTTTTCAACTTGATTTATTCACCACACTTTATTAATTTATGCACAAATAGGGATGCTTTTTGGATTCGTCTCATGTTTGTTTTATTATGCATTTGAGAACTGTAAGAATATGCGCTTGTTATTAACTATAATTAGTTTACTACAAAATTATGAGGCAATTAAGTGTGCCATTTTCTAACTTCTTAAGGCTCCTTGGAAATTTTATTTAAATTGGGCAACTGTCAGCCATTTGTTTTATATGTTATACCATAAGGCCACACGCACTTTAACCTGAATACTGAAGCATATTGTTACTCATCAAAGTTGTTTTCAACGCCTAACCTTATGGAAACATGCGTGCATTTATGTATGTATGTGTGTATATGTATGCATGAATGTATGTATATATTTGTTTCCATGTATGTATGCATGAATATACGTTAGAATATATGTATATGTTTATATGATGTATGGATGTATGTACATGTGCCTGAATTTCAGTTTGTGTGTATGTATGTACGTACTTGTTCATGTATTTGTAAATATATGCTTGTATGTATGTATATATTTTCTATAAGTGTACATTGCATGCGTGTATATCTGTATATATTCATGTTTGTATGTGTGCATGTATATGTGTATGTATGTATACATACATCCATGTGTCTGTATGCATGCATGCTTGTATGCTTATATAGGGATGTCTATTTGGTTTATCGTATTTACGTATGTATATTGATATGTGTGTATGCATATTTTTTTATCTATGTATGGGTGCATGTATGTATGTACGTATCCATGTACATTTGCATGCATTTATTTGTGCATGTGTCGTTCCTATGTACATGTTTATTAATTTATGTATGTCTATGTGTATAACTGTATGTCTGCGTGTATGTATGTATATAATTATGAATTTATTCGTATTTTTTTGAGTTAACACACATTTCCTTTTGAAAATATACCAAGTAACCTTGAAGAAGTGCTGAAATATGTCCTCACAGCCTCAGATTTTTAGAATCGATTTATTTATTTAATTGGATTTTATTGATTTTGCACGATTTATCCTTCTGTAGAGCTTTTATTATTGCATTTGTGTATGTATTTGTCAATTTTTATTGCCAATTAAATATAATTCTTTTATCTCATTACTTACTTGAATTATTTTTTTTGTATTATTAATAGGAAGAATAATTGTCCTACTGTCAAGATTTTAATTGTTTATCAGGATGATTAAATCATTTGTCGATTTAAGCCTCTTTTGTTTGATTATTTTCATTGGCTGCTCAGCTTGTATTTAACTAAAAAAGTGACGTCATTTTGAAATGAGCATATTTTGAACTCTAGTTTATAATTCGAGCGTTTCATTGACATTTCTTGTTGAAGGTTGCCGCTTTTACCTAAGTGATATAAATTTGCGTGAAAGGTCTGTTTGTTAAGTTAAAATTTCGCAGGTTAAAGCCATGTTTATATCGCCTATTATTGTTAATTAAAAAATATTGATGTATCACTACTGACATTTTTTATATGTAAATAAAATATAATTTGTTAATCTAGTTTACTGTGTGTTGTAGTGCTTGTTTTATTGTGTTGTTGATCGAAATGTAATATTGAGTCATTAGTATTTTTAAGATTATTTTCATTATGAGCATTTCAGTCACCTTATTTTTCACTAATTGTTTTGTGCAAAAAAACTTTATTAAACACCGAAGTTTTTAGAATAATTTCGGACATTATGTAAACTGTACCTAACAAACGGAATGACCTTTACCTGGGCTATAAATATTGGAATAGAGCAAAATACACGCCATCGATCGCCGAGGATGAAATGATTCGATTTGCCAGTTAAAGCAACTGTCTAATATTTTTGGCTTGCAAAGTTGGCTGGAAGTTTATGTATCCGAAGCAGATTGTGGATGTTACTGAGGCATACTCTTTTTTTGTGTTGTTTTCGTTTCTGCTGATGCTTCCCTTTATTTCCTGTTCTCCAAGTAGAACTGGTGACACTGCTTCGTCAATGTTCCCCAGAAACATTATGATTTTGCCTATGATGTCGTCTTATTTCTTTGCTGAAGCACGCTAGATTATTGCTTAAAGGAAAATGCACTAGTTTAAGGCGAACAGAAAAGCTACGCGACTAGCTTGGCGACTACTTGTTACTATAAAGCGCACATTGGTTACGTGGACAACGAAAAAAAATTACATCATGGTTGCGAACTTGATATAGAAAGCTGTCATTTTTGAAAAATTTTTCAGTATCAACTAAAAATTTTACATTGTAGGAAAGTAAATTCATTGAATAAACTGATTTCGTTCATATTTGGAACACTTCACGTACCGTCCAGAAATTTCCTCGGGTGGGGCACGTCTGTTCCGGGGTCTGTTGCTCTAACCACTGAGCCCCCCTGCGTGCATGTGTGTATTTGAATATTTGTGCTTCGGTTTTTGTGAATGTGTGTATGTATGCATGTTTTGATGCATGTATTATTGTATGTTCGTTTGTTTTTTATTTTGTAACTAGAGAGATAATGATGGGCTGTGAATGTATTGTCGAATTGAATTACTGATTTAAGGAACACCTTATGTATGTGACGATAAATTGGTTACCTGTAACCTAGTGGGTAATAATGAACTATATAGTGGGCTTTTGTATTTATTATAGCATAAATTTTTATGATTTGAAATAACTAGATATTCAATGTCAAAATGATTGTAGATTTATATTCCTGAAACCTCACTAATCGTTAGATACTGTTTGTGCAAGTATGTGTTAGGTGTTGCGAACATAGTAACACATTAGTTCAATTATGACCAGAAGGATAAACCAAAGACAGCGTGAACGAAAGTAAAATCTCGTGCACATTCTTTTCGTGCTTACTGGCGAATCATCAGCAGGAAATTTCGCCCTATAACTTCTATATATTTGATTGAGGAATGTGGGAAAATAGGTCGGTCTTTGGTTTATTCTTCTGGTCCTAATTGAACTAATTCGTTGCTAGGTTCGCAACCTCAATAATCCTTAAATGAGTTGTTATTCATGCATATCTCACTCATCTAATGTGTGGGAATCAATATGTAGGTAAAAGAAGTTTTTAAATTTTTATATATTATGAAGTGCTGAGTTAAATCTGATTTCCGCAAACTTGTTTCAACGAGTGTTCGTGTGTTTAAGTCACGATTGTGAGGTGGAAAATGCTACTAATAAAATTAAAGCTGGATAGAATAAACTTGGTTTGACACCCAGTTTGAGGTCCCTTTTCTAATTAAATTGTTCACCTTGACTTATGTGGCATCGGATGATTCTACTTTGCTATATTATTCCAAACTTCTAGTAAAAGTATATTGTTATTAAAAATTAACTTTGTTTGGCTTCTAGGAGGAAGAACGCATTTGAAAGATTTTTAAGAGTTTTGCACTGTGCTGTGATCCTCGGTAGCCGGTTATCTGTCATAACCTGACTATTAAATGTCTGAACGCTATGTTGTTGGACAGGTTCATTAAACTTAGTGATTTTATTTATTTTGCAAACTTGATGTCATTCTCTTTTATGTTTGCTTCGTTTTTTTCGTCAACAATAAAATATAAAAGTTATATAAAGGCCTGATTGAACAAATTTAGTCTAATTGTTTTCGGACTTGAGAATTGCCAATTAAATCCAGATAATGGACCACGACGAGTACAATGGCCAACGATTGAATTGTAAATGCAATATGTCTAACATGTTATGAACTACAGGTACACAGCACGTCATACAATGCAATGTTTCGCGCAACCAATTATTGTTAAATATTTCTGGTATTTTCCGTTTCGAACTAGACTAAACCAACCTTGATAAATTGTTGGCTGATTGTTCGATTATGTTTAAATTGCGTCGATGTTTTTGTGTCTATTTGTTTTAACTAACTAAACAGACAACCATACGTCGCTGTATTTCGGATATGATTGCTTGTTTGTTGGATTAGATAGATATTGACTTTTTTTAGAATTTAGTAAAGTTTCTGACATGAAGAATGTCTGAACGTTAGAACGCGTGCTGCTAGCGCTTCAAATTATGTCTAACTTATTCTGTGTATAAATTGCTTTTGTGCTTATTGTAATTGTAGTGAATGTGTTAAAGGTAACTGTAATGTAAACATGTGTATATCCGTCTTAATTAACGCGATTATCTAAACTCGTTAATTAGTTGACAAAAGTAGCTGAATAAATTCAGCCTGTATTCATAGGACTCAATTCAAAAATTCTAGTACGAACTGTGATCTGTCCAGCAGGCAATGGCTTAGTGAATACTAAACACGATGAAGGTATTCAGGTCTACCGGCGGCCCACAAGTAGGCCTGGCTACTGTCGAAATGCCTACTATGAACGAATTTGTGACCAGGAGTTTTTATCTATTAAATTTATTGTCTTCCCATAATTATTAATAACGGCTATTTTAGTTCAATCGACTCAACTGTTTTCCAGCCTACTTCCTGTTTAAAAAGTCTATTTACGAAGAATTATATATATATATATATATATATATATATATATATTCTTTTGAAATGCGAGCTTTAATAAAATTCATTGTACCCTTTTTATGTGCAAAAACAAAAAGAAATTTTATCAGATATAAGAAAATTTTCTTTCGTATGGTCTTCTCAAATATCTACTAATGAACATATCTTTATATATAAATTTGTAAGCAAAACAAGATAGAAATATGTGAACATGGAGAGAGTGTGAAAAATAGGAACCAATCAAATTGCGTGCTTCACATCCAGTTCAAGCTCAATGCTTGTACGTGCTTCTTCTGCTTACATAAATCCGGCTGCAAATTGTTTATCCATAAAGCTTCGTATGTGGCTAGCTCCCTTTTGTTTTTGCATTTAGTAATTACTTTGAATGCTACGTCTGGAGAACATACGTGCGGTGTTTCGATGATGTGTTACGCAATAGCAGACGTGTATTCACCATTTGATTTAAAACAGGCGTTTAAGTTGCAATGTTCTCTCATTCGAGTAATTTACCGTCTGGTTGATCGGCCTACGCAAGTTCATCGACAACTTGTGCATGTATATTGGTAAATAATATTTGATATTGACATTAACGGTTGTTTCTCTTTGATTGCTGTCAAAGGCAAGTCTGTTACCCTAAATAACACTCGTAGTTTGGCTGCATTAAATGTACGTGTTAATGTTGCTTCAACTTTCTTTTGTGCTATTCTGGAAACTGCATCCCCTTTAAATGGGATGTTTAGGTAGACTTTTTTCTTTTCTGGCCCATAATACGTCTGTTTCTGTTTAATTCCCCTTTTAATAATTGATTCATGCACTAGCTAAATGGCTAGTTCGTTTACTTGAAAAATTACGTAAACTACTAGGTAATTATTCGGTTGCCGATTCGTTTGAGTTTGTAAACAAAATTCAATACATAAATGTTAAAAACAAGATTATGGTATCTTTTGATGTTACGTCTTTGTTTACAAATGTTCCAATTGATGAAACCATTGACATTATGGTCAAAGCGGTAGAACACGATATATTACCATCGCCGGTGCCAGGTCGAACTCTACGCAAGCTTATCTTATTATGCACGAAAGACGTACGATTTCGTTTTAATGGAAACATCTACAAACATACTGATGGTGTCGCAATGGGAAGCCCCTTATCTCCAGTGTTGGCTGAGATTTTTCTAGGGCACCTAGAAAATACATCATTAAAAATTGACATAAGTAAATGTGCTCAATATATACGGTACGTGGATGATATATTTCTTGTACTTAAGAACAGATCGCAATCACGAACATTGCTTCAAAGTTTCGACAAAGCACATAAGAATATCGGTTTCACGTCAGAGCACGAGAAAGATGACTGTCTGCCTTTCCTAGATGTACTATTAAAGAAAGAAAGTAATGGTAAATTAAACAGAACAATTTACCATAAACCAACATGGTCTGCACAGTATTTGCATTACAGCAGTTTTGTGCCATTTCAATATAATTTATCAACAGTTCGTGGTTGCTTTTCAAGAATTGACAGGTTGGTTAGTCAAGATTCTAAAGAAAATGAATATAATAAAGCAATTAACGATTTAATGTCTAATAGCTATCCCAGACAATTAATTGAATCAATTATTAAAAGGGGAGTTAACCAGAAACAGACGTATTATGGGCCAGAAAAGAAAACTGTCTACCTAAACATCCCATTTAAGGGGGATGCAGTTTCCCGAATGGCACAAAAGAAATTTGAAGCAGCATTGACACGCACATTTAATGCAGCCAAACTACGAGTGTTATTTATGGTAACACACTTGCCTTTACCAGCAATCAAAGAGAAACAGCCGTTAATGTCAATATCAAATATTATTTACCAATATACATGCGCAAGTTGTCGATCAACTTACGTAGGCCGATGGACCAGACGGTTAATTATTCGAATGAGAGAACATTACAACTTAAACGCCTGTTTTAAATCAAATGGTGAATACACGTCTGCTATTGCACAACACATCATCGAAACATCGCACGTATGTTCTCCAGACGTAGCATTCAAAGTAATTACTAAATGCAAAAACAAAAGGGAGCTAGCCAAATACGAAGCCTTATGGATAAACAAATTGCAGCGGATTTATGTAAGCAGAAGAAGCACGTACAAGCATTGAGCTTGAACTGGATGTGACGCACGCAATTTGATTGGTTTCTATTTTTCACACTCTCTTTGTTCACATATTTCTATCTTGTTTTGATTTCCAATTTATATATAAAGATATGTTCATGAGTAGATATTTGAGAAGACCATGAGAAAGAAAATTTTCTTATATCTGATAAAATTTCTTTTTGTTTTTGCACATAAGAAGGGTACAATGAATATATATATATATATATATATATATATATATATATATATATATATCGTTACAAAAGCGTATGCGCGTTGTTATTATTTGCCGGTTTATTTCAAGATTACTAAACCAAACATTCCAACCTTTAATTTGTGCACATTCTGGGTTTCCATTTGATTAAAGTTACGACGATTTGTCTGATTTTCCCATTTACCTCTATTTCTTTTTGATGGTTGCTTGTGAGTTCGTGTACGTATTTATTAATGTGCTTGCACGGTTCATGATGTTTGCGGTCTGGTTATTGTATTACGTGATCCGTGTTGTAAATAACACAGTTTGAATTACAGTTGTTTTGTTCCTTGGGGATATTTCGGTAACCTTTGGCGGCTACCACCATCAGTTCACCTATCATCATTAGTTTTGTAATAGAAAATAATGAATTGAATGTGATATATCCTCTAGAAAATTGTTTATAGTTCAGGATGACCTTCCTTTGGATAGTTGTATGTCTCAATATAAATTTACCATTTGCACACGGTATTGTTTTTTACGCACCATGTGAAATGCCGTAATTTGAGTGCCGTCATTTTGGGGGTGGAGAACCAAATAAATCGGATACATTTTTCCTAATCTTATGCAATTGTCAGTGGAAACACTATAAACCTGACGAGCCAAACAGGTGTGACATTTCACCCGAACCACTTAATTTATGCTTCGGCTTGGCTTGTTTTATTATCATTAAATATGCACACGTCATGTATGCGCATGTGTGTGTTTCAAAAACTAAATAGGATTATGTTAAATATAATTAATCCACATGTACGTCCATCTAAGTAAAACTGCGGTCAATAGACATTAATTTTCCCTTTGCACTCGTCATACTAAGATTTTTCTCATCTTAACGGTTGAAATGCTGTATCAAAAAATCAGTAAAACAAGAGAGTTAATTAGATATGAAATAAAATATATGATGGTAAGAAAAGACAATTTTGTAAATTATTTAACGAATGAATAATCATAATAATGATGGAAGATAAAAGTCCTTTGTTAAGCTTTCTACACACTAAGAGCGTTAAAAACTAAATGAACAGTTAAAGGATGAAATTTATAAGGACTATATTCTCAATAATTGATTAACCAGAAATTAGATAATAAGCCAGTCTTAATCCAATGTTCTCAATCTTTTATTGGAACTAACTTCAGAATATAATTCGTGCTACATTCTTTTCCAACCATTAGGTAATGCCGTATTCCAAATGCGACTTACGATATTTCCACAACTGTTGCATTCATTAATTTCGATACATTCTATAATCAATCTCGTCATCCTGTTACGTCTAAATATCGATATGTATCTGCAGTCATCCCATTTATTAGTTTCTAGTTTAAACTGCATGAAGGCCAAGAGCAGATTCGGCATATAAATATATACATGCAGTGCTATGTTCTTTGCTTGCCTTAATTGAGATTATGGTCTCACCAGCATATACGAGACAACGAACATTGCATGGGATTTCAACCACACCTGGTTTTTCTAAAGGTTCAATTTTTGCTTTTTGGTTTTGGACTAAATAGTCATTTTGCATTTTAAAGCCGTTTATTTTACTTTCCTGCCTAGTTCGGAGACAAGTAGAAACATGATCTTACGACCTTCCTTACCTCTATTATCTTTCATGTACGAAGAATGAGGATTTAACTTTCATACGGCATCTATCATTGTTCCTTCTATTAAGAGGACAACCATTAGCAATGGATATATTACGCAGTATAATTGATTTAAATTTCATGTTTTATGTCTGATAATCTAAGGATTCTTTATTATATTGATTCTAAGACACTGATTTTCACACGGTACGTGTGATTTCACTTGAAATTAAGGATTCCCGAGTAAATATACTTCCAAAAATATCTCTTTCTAATTTCTGATCATTTCTAATTAACTTGCCTTTTGTCATTCCCTTTCCAGTGTGCATTGAAGCTCGCTCATTCGATTCGCAAAATTTATGAAATTTGCACTTTCATGAACACTGCGATTTCAGATCATTATTATGTCATTCAAGAAACGTAGGTACAATATTGCTTTCAGGAGATTTCAAGAGTAAATTGAATTTCGCTCATTTAGTTCGTTAAATATAAGACATTTTCCATCTTCACTATGATTCCTGATAAATAATATGTCATCGAGGAACTGTAAGTAAATTTTTGACTTCGGTAATCTTATTCAACTTAATTTGTTAAAAAAATGTTTCTAAATTTATAATAAGCCAAAGACATACATATACACCTATTCTCCATAGTGTTTCCAAACGGTTTTTACTGCATTATAATATTAGAATGTGATTAACTAGGAAACTTTGAAACAAATCCAGGTCTTCAGGTAAATTTATATTGTTTATATAGATACCTTCTTCCTGTCAACCTAATCTAATACAAATTTATTTACAATTTCAACCAATTGAAAAGAGTTCATTAATATATTGTCTCAGAAATGGGAATATTTTTTGATTTTATGACATACGAATATTTGTATGTTGGTGAGCGTTGGTCATTGACAATATATCTTAATGGAATACCAGGTTTATGCAATTTAAATAAATCATACACTTCGGGTGCAACCGTTCTTCTTTGTATGCGTGTGTTAACATGTGCCGCATCCAATTCCTCATTAGAAATAATATTATTGATTAAAATTTTACTTGCCCTTGTAACTTGTCGGTTAGGTCTTTTGTTATTTTATTGTATGCTTAAGCATTACTTAACCTTATAAAATTTCACTATTATAATCGTATTGACTCATCAGAATCGTAGCTACTCGGTTATGCGCTATTAGACAAATAATATTTGATTTTAACTCATTTCTGAGACGTTGAATTTCATAGTTTGGCTTTAGTTTATACTCTTAGTGTGCTAAAACCATTGAGGCAACGTCTAATTCAAATTTTATGTTATTAAATATTTGAAAGAAGACGTGCCGTTTTTACAGCCTCTCTGATGACCTCATTTCCAATTGATCTTTCATTTAAAAAAATCATGTTCAAACCAAGGTGATGCAGTTCAACTTGATTAAGCTTAAGATTTTGTGTTGACAGATTTATTATCCGATTAGCTGCGATTAGATTTCTATTCTCTTGGGAATGTCTATACATTTAAATTCGGCCAATTTTCTATTATACCTAATTCTGCCTTTTGGAATTTTTATATTACGGGCTTTATTGGTAAACACTATACATTTAAGATCATCTGTGTGCGAAAGATAGTAATATCTACTTTAGTTTTCTCCTTAATAAGCTAAATTTTTCGATTATCTAAATCATTAACCAAAGTTTACATAAACAATCATTGAATGCACGGGTAGTGGCAACACCTTTAAATCAAGATTGTGAGCTTCAAGTATACACCAATCCCATTGTATTTAACCAGTCGTAGAACAGTATAGCAAAACTACCGTCAGTCGCCGTCCATGATCATCATCAGAGTACGACAGAAAACTGACTAGCGAGGATCAAACCACAATTCATATATATTGTCCTGAATATTAGACATGCGGATCGCTAGTCAGTTTTCCATCGTACTCTGATGATAATCATGGAAGGTTGAAACACGTCAGTACGTGTGACTGACTGTACTTTTGCTGTTGTTCAAAGATTGGTCGAATAAAGTTGGATTGGTGATTATTTAAAGCTCACATATATGATTTAAGGAGTTGTTAAACTTTCCACACAGGTCTTGCTTAAGAGACATCTAGCACACCGTTAACTCTAAATTCAATTTAAAACGAAAACTTTTAAGACTAATTTATTATTTTAAAGAAGATTTTAAAAACGGTTATTGTATTTATGGTTGATTCTTGTGTATAAGAATGTTTTTCCCCTATGTTGTCCTTCGTATCGCCTTGGTAACAGTGTAAGGTGCACAGATTGCTGTCTTGATCACTCATATTATTTTGCAGTTTCTGATACTGTTAATGGTGATAGTGATGCCATTTGCGCAGCTGAACAATATATATATATTTATCCTTCTGAATAAAAAAACCGTTTTGATGGATTTCAATACCAAAAACTGGCGGTGCTCAATATAACATTATTAGAAAACGAATATTCCGAAATTTTTTAAAGGCACACGTCGAGTATAAATAAGGACAAAAAGCAATAGCGCTGTATCCAACAAAAAGGAAGTATATGCCAGTATATATTTCAAAGAGGACGCACCGTCCGACGTATTTGTTCGAAGAATGAAACACTAACATTTGCAATAGCTGTAAACAATGCCTGATTGCGCGGGTGGTGGTAACAATTCTTTAAATCAAGTTTGCGAGCTTCAAGTAAACACCAATCCCATTGTATTTATCCAGTCGTCGTGCAACATAGCAAAACCACTCTCAGTCGCAAGCACTGACGCGTTTCGACCTTCTATGATCATTATCAGAGTACGACGGCAAACTGACTATCGAGGATCGATTCGCCATATATTTCATATATTGTCGACAGGAAGGCACGTAGCTTTAAACTGTGAAAAAGGTTATAACATTACCAGTTTTATTTGACCGCTATTCGATGTCGCATCACCGTTATATCTTGTTAAGGAACGCTGTTTGCGTTGGTTATGACCCTTGCGTAAAAGAATGCTCTCGCGTCGTGCTCGTTAGGCTATTGTTGTCGTTCTGTTAAATTTATTAGACTACAACAGAAATAAGCATATTCTTTGGTGGTAGGATGTAATTGTCTGCATTCTTGTACACTTATATCGTTAAACGAGCATTGGTTCTGCGGGCGGGGATAAAAATTAATATAATCACTGTTGCAATCTTGATATAAAAACCTGATGGTGGAATGGCTCAGTGGTTTGAGAACCAGATTCCGAAGTGGACGAGTCCAGGTTCGAGCCCTGACCGCAGAAAATTCTGGACAGTACGTGCCGAATTCCCAATAAGGACAAAACCGGTCTACTGGATGAATTTTCTTTTCTATACTAAGCTATACTTAGTTTATTCTGACAATTGTGTGTGCATAAAGAGACGGGTGGTTATGTCAGGATCGCAGTCTCAATTATAGTTATATTTTACACTTATTTTACACTTGTTCGGTCTGCAATTTACCCTCATTAATCCGGTGTTGTACAAATATATGGATTTCGATCTTATCTGTAGCACACCGCGATATAATTGGTGCCGATGTTGCCGCTTCCATTATTCCAGAAAAATCTTTAGTAAATTTATTCTCAAATAATGAATGAAGTTTCAGTACACAATAACATAATTTTTTTATGTGTGCCACTATTATTTTGCCAAACGTTATACAATTTTGAAAATCTGGACTAGCATTTGTAATTGTGTAGAATTAGGCTGATTTTGATTTTTGTTTTAATTATCGGTCATAGCTCTATTTACATTACTGTAAAGGTCACAACACCAGTTAGAATGTGCTTCAACGCTAATCTTTGTGTTTATTATAGTTGTATTCCTTGTTGTCATGCCATGCATCAATCAATCGTGAGCATGTTTATTGTGGTCGACTGCTTCTCTATTGCTTCGTGCTGCGAACGTATATTTTCATGTCTTTCAAAAATACACTAACGATATCTCAAACGGCTGCATGGACTATGAACTGTATTTAGACGGTAGAAAAAGATGTAAACGCCATGTTATTTAACAAATAAAAAATATTTTACAGTTACACAATCATTGATTGCGTAGCTGGTGATAACAATTTTAAAAATTCATTTTGACTACTTGAGATAAACACGTATCAAATTGTTTCTAATCAGTTGTGCCACAGCCAAACCACCGTCATTGACATGAACTGTCGGGTTTACCTGGCACAATTACTTGCATCTGTGAACTATATTTGCCGGAGCAAAAAGCATAACTGGTATTACATTAAATCGCATTGCTAGCTCGACTAAATGTAATTTGTCTCATCAAAAACCAAGGGCTTCATTGCACAAACATTGCAAAATCTCTTTCATTGTACGGTGCCCTCGTTTCGTCGTGGCTTTAGCCTGAGGGTGATACGGCATACCTCGTAGATACTTTATATCAAGGGTATTGCATCACAGGTTAAATGTTGGTTCTGTTTGGTAACGATATTTCGTGATGCCCTAAATCGACTGAACCAGCGCTCTTATAAGCAACTAATTTTCACAGTTTTGGTTTACTTCGGAGGTAAGGGCTCGTCCCGGTGAGTAAAGTTACCTAAGGCAGCATGAACGGAAAGTCGGTACATGATACCAACCTGATGGATATAAATTTATGCTAAAGTTCACCCAAATTGAGAATTACAACAATTTCCAAACACCTGTTACTTCAGTTAAACCATACACTCTGGCCTTCATCGATATCAGTTATCACATTTCGCGGTAAGCATGACATCATTCGGAGTAACAGGTGTTCGGAAATTGTTGAAATTCTCAATTTGGGTGAACTTTAGCATAAATTTATATCCATCAGGTTGGTATCATGTACCGACTCGGAAACCATAGTGTTAGTATCCGGTACTCGTCGATTTCAAAAAAGGTATCAGTTACTAACACAATAGCCATAGTGTTAGTATCCTTTACAGACTCGGTATATATATATATATATTATAGTGTGAGTTAGCATTGAAGTCGTATTGTCGTTGACTTCAGATTATGTTAGCTTCACTATTACAGGTTTACACATTCGTCTAGGAGATTGTACCGTCCTATTATTCCACATTCTTCTACCGAATATATAGTGGTTAAAGGGCGTAATACCGGCTCCTGATGAGTCGCCAGTAAGCACGAAACGAATGTGCATGAGATTATACTTTCCGTTCATGCTGCCTTTGGTTTATCCTTCTGGTCACAACTGAACTAATTTGTTACTAGGTTCGCAAAACCTAATACATACTTGCATATATATTAGTTCTTCGCAACAAACAGTATTTAACAGTAAAGTTACCTACCAGGGAGAGCAGGTAGGCTGCTTCACAGGCGGGAGACACACAGCATCGTTGTGTAAAACCTTGAGTCATGCGGTGGCATAAAAAATGCAGTTTTGATAGTAACTGTGAATATCTTCTGCCATGTTAGACATATAAAACTGGACTATAATGCTTCGTTGGGGCGATCAGTGCTGAGTTGTCCCAGCATTTCATGCGGAAAAGCGAACAGTTCTGTTCGTATGGACCACGGAGAAAACCATTGTACAGTTTTTTTATTCCGTATTACTAGCCCGTTTTGCAGTGTCAAAGTTCCGTATGGTACAAACACAGCTTTTCCGCCTTGTAGTTGGCTGACTCTAACTAGGCTGTGTCCGAATAGAAAAAAACTATGTTGCACGCGAAGGCTTTAGCACTCTAGATAATGCTGGATGATGACTCGTTGCATCGCATTGCTCGAACCCTTCAGAAGCCCGATGTTCTCTTTCTTTTTCAATACCTAGTGACTGCCAACGCATTAATTCCCTTTGATCGGTGAAGATATATGTTAACCTATCGATGTTAAAATAGTTTACTTTCACAGGGCCATTGTATTACTAGTGGTTCTGCTTCAGTAACGGTATTGTTTTCGTTTGCTTTCGCGTGTGTGTAACATGTGTATTGTGTTTGGCGCTCGTTGGCTTCTAGTACTGCTTCATTTAAGCCGTGTGTCGCGATTGACATTTGTCCTACTGGTAAGTGGAATTACTGGGATTTATCAATATCTGCGTGCATTGGACAAACTTTACTTAGGCCTATTTCGTCCATTGAAACGATATTTTAGCACTAATTAACCCAGATAATGGTTGCTGAATGATCGCTATGCCCGCGAGGTATTGTCGCAATTTATTTTCTAGTTCTTGATAGGCCGTACGTTTGAATCTAATGGCCTATATTTATCTAGGGAAACTGAATAGATCAGGAACCGCACTGCCTAGATAGTTATTTCAATTCAACATTTATAATGCAATCGTCATTCTATAGCAAACTAGAACGTAATTATTCTGTGAGTTATCAGATAATTACCTGCTTCAACTTATTGGCCTAATCAGTCACGAAGTGGTCCATCATTTTTTGGAATACAATAGGTACCTTCTTTAGACCAAAGTTAAGGTAAACTGATAATGTTCAGATGGATTAATTGCTTGTTACCAGTATTATTCAAGCCGTACGCAACTTGCTTAAAATTCTGCTTTCGGTTATGCCTAGCGAACCATTTGCCACCCGATAGCTGCAGGAACAGATTGCGCAAATCAGGCAAAGAATAAGGATCAGATATGGTCATAGTATTTAATTGCGAATAACAAGTCGTAGCTCGTAGCGAACCGTTCTCTGTTTTATTTTAAACCATAGGAGCTCTAAACACAGATTAGAAAAGCCATAATGATGTAATCTTTTGCGTTTCTTGAGTAACCGTCGCGAAGTTATTTGGAGGGGCATTATAAACTCTTGGTGATTTTTAACTCGTTTAATTCTAGCTTAAAGTAATCAACTGTGGGCCCAAGACTTTCGTCGCAATCAGGGGCTAGAATATTCTGCCTTACTGTATTCGAAATTCTTTCCATCACTATGGCAATATACATGCTTCAAAATCCGCCTGAGTTGTGCATATTGATTGTGTAATAATCGCGTCTTTGGCATACAGAGGCATATACGCTAATGCTTGAAATAATTATTCCTCACTCTTTATCGAATAAATTCTAAGCCCAACAATAATAATTATTATAACAGACATTTTGTTCATAAATTAATGCAGAATTCACTCGCGGCCTCCATGGATGCGACAGAAGATTGAAATAGCTCTGCTCTCTTAAATCGGAGTTTTTAACGACAAAGACATGGACAACGCAGAAATATTGAATTCAGTTTTCAACTACATGGTCACAGGCTGTCGCAGATTTAAAAAAATTAACTACCTGTGATAAAGTTTGCCAGACTATTTTACCCTTGTGGGCTATTGGATTCTAAGCAGCCTTCTTGGTGCTCTATCGAGCTCCTTCAGCAGATCTGTAATTTTGAGCACTCGTAGTTCCCTGATTCTCGACATCGCATCGGTTATCAATATTTATGATTTGTTGGATCCTATTGCTACCGCAAGAGGGTCGTCCCCGAGAAGCACCATGCTAACGTTGCTGCTCAATAACCGATGTATTGGTTAGATCTGCTTCCATCGGTGCTGCTTTTTCTGCGTATTGCTAGTATCTCCAAGCCACTAACTGCCACTGTCCCTCACAGAATCGATGTAGATGACACGAAGAATTACAAGAAATAATGTCGTGCCTGCACCATGCTTATATAGGACTGTCTGTGGCGCCATTGATACATGTTGTATGGTCATCATGGCTGTAAGGCGTGCTCGGCAGAGCGCTGTATCCGGCGGGGTCAAGCAGCATAAATATAATGATCTTATGCGGTTAAAAATCCGTCTAAGAATCTATTAGCTTGGACAACCACTGCTTAATTCGTTTCTTGGTATCTGGGCAAGCTTATCCGGCAGTGGCTTGAGTCTGTATGAATTATTAGATATTTCCTGTGGTCTGGCACGAAAGTAATTCAATTTCTCACCGTTTGTACTCTGCATACGTGAGTTCTGCTGGCTATCACAATTACGCTACTACCGAATGATTGACCAATTCTCGAACCGTCACTCGTACAATCGGTGCTTCTGACGAGAATTCTTGTGCTCGCACAAAGTCTCCAAACTTGTCGAACCATATCTTTGGCCTTTCAACAGCCAGTGGTGCATATATACACTTAAATTCTGATTTCGGCTGGAAATAACTCAACGATTTGAATGTAAATAACTGAAGAGTTTTATGTGTTGCCTCGGTCAAAACTGTTGTATTCGCCAAAGCGATTTGGTTCCATCTGCGGAGTACCTCGGTTTTCACAACAATAGTTTAATATAGATGGACTTAAATATTCGATAATTCGCCAGTTACGATATTCGTTTGTACCGTTTCTTCAAACGACTATTGAGAAGCAATAACTCTGCTCGACACACAACCCTTCATTAAAGACAAGTAAAAGTAGGAGGGTGCTCGCATGAAGCACACCTTTTTGTTACGCGAATTTTAATAAAAAAGTATCCATTTATTAACGTCTCAAGCGTTTTATTGAAGCAATCGGCTTTGGTCTATCGCTTCTGCGAGGTTATTTGCGTCAGTTCTAGTTACTGCCGTTGCTGCATCTCTGCATCCTAAGTAGCTACTGCAAAATGGCCATGGAAGTTCAGAACGCGGCAGTACATGCGACTAACAGTAGGTTTGCTGTGTTGTGCGCCTGATTGGGTACGATGGGATTAGTGGTTATCTCAAACGCGCAGACTTGATTCAAAATAAATTCTTCATTTCTTTTGATAATTTTTAAAACCATTACTTGCTTCTCTGCGTGGTAGAAAGTCGTCTTATTGTTTAAAATTAAGATAGTTGCAATTGTTTTATTAACATTTGAGCAAATTAACTGTGTTTCCTTTTCTGAATGAGGGTTTTCTCTATTTAGTAAACACATTTTCACATCTCAGAACCAGTAGCACGATTTGATCCGAGCTAATTTCCGAGTAATGCGGGTGTATTTAATTGACATTTTATTTGTGGCGTGATTTACACACAGGGCTCCGCTGAACATGGTTTAAATAAAGATATTTTATGTAAAATTAGTTTATAATTATGTTTCCGTAGATTTTTCCATTCCTATATCGTCAGTGGGATCGAATCCAATATATTACGCTAACTGGGTAATGCTGATTTTGGCCATGTTATATATTCTGATGTTAATAAATGATAGTTATCTAAACTCAAGAACGCTTAACTATTTTGTTTTATTGAATAGTGCGATTATTACTACAAAAAGACAACTCGTATCGATTGAGGCCTGAGTATGAGGTCTTTGCTGGCGTAGCTGCTGTTTTAGAGTGGTTGCTTCCAGCAAAATTTTGTCTCTTTTTGAAAATTCTTGGTTGTGGCATCAGCACGTAATTTATGCAGTGAGCTTGCTTGGAAGTTGCACTGTTACTTGGCTGGGGGAAGTTCTGCAATAGTGGCTGCCACTCACCTATTATCACTGGACTAAAATTACCATGTGTCGTTTCTGCCAAATTAAACGCTTCATTCTTGTCTTAAAATTGACCTTGAGTACGTTCATGTTTCCTGCGGCTGTTTCATTTTGCAAAGTTTGTTCTCTTGTTCGTTTTTTAATGATTTTAGGGATAAATCGTCTTTGCTATAGCAATTTTCAATATTATTGTTTATCGATTACTAAATGCTACGGTCGCGAAGGATGCTGGGTTATTTAACGTTTGGATAAATCACAGGAACTGATCACATTGTAGTCGTTTGAAGCAAAGTCGTTTCTCCTTTTTGTTATAGCAATTTTCAATATTATTGTCAATCGATTACTATATGCTTCAGTCGCGAAGGATGCTGGGTTATTTAACGTTTGGATAAATCACAAGAACTGATCACATTGTAGTTGTTTGAAGTTAAGTCGTTTATCCTTTTTGCCTCGATGATTAAATATTTATTTCTAATTCTCCACTGCTCATTATTGTAGGTTATCTATATGTCTTCTACTGAATTACAATTTGTTAGAACACTAGATTTTAACGTTTGCAAGAGGCTCACAAATGTAAAATTTTTTGGAAGATTAGTGCACCTCAAAAGAACAGAAAATTAGAAAGCTTCGCTGGTGTAGCTGGTGTTCACATTGATTAGTTCTTCTTCTTTTTTGATGAAAATCTCCAAAATTATTGTGTTGTTACTTTTTACAAATTTGGCACAAGTTATGCACAGTGACTAAGGCTTGATGTCGCGATGCTGACGATTTGTATTAAGTTGACTCTACTGATTATTTGATGCGCAGATTGCTCCTTCTGATGAGTTAGCACGAAATGCATGCGTACGTGATATTGCACATCTTGTTTATGCTGAATATGATATATGCTTCTGCTGCTATATGAATGAACCTGTTACTAGGTTAGTTATGCCTAATCTTATAATGCAAATACTTGCTTTTAACAGCCACTGTTTTTTCCTTGCGCGATACTTTTCACATGTTTTATTGGATTTGAATGTGAATTAGAATATTTTGCAACATTTCTCGAGTCACAAATTCTCCAATATATACTTGAATTAAATATTCCATGATCTAGCGAAACTGCTTGAATTAAATTCTATTCAGCTCAACTAAATATCGTTAAAAGTTTAGCAGGCTATTTGATTAAACGATCATTGGTTGCGCGGGCGGTGATAACAATTATTATAATCAAGGTTGCGATCTTGATATAAGCACCTGACCCATTAATTACTTACATGTCAGTATAAACTAAGAATTTTATAGTGTAGAAAAGGCAATTCATCCAGTTAACAACCTTGTTTACTTACCAATAAACGTATTTCCCGTTTTCTTCACAAGTCTCAACTAATCACCATATTTTGTATTATTTTAAAAACATAAAAAAACCATTATTAGGCTTGCACACCCGGTACTGGACTAGAAATGTCGACTGCACATTTTCTTTATCGTTACGAACCTTGTTTACTTACCAATAAACGTATTTCCCGTTTTCTTCACAAGTCTCAACTAATCACCATATATTGTATTTTTTTAAAAACATAAATATTAAATTCGAACGGAAGTATGAAACTAAGAGATAAAAAATGGCATTGCCCAATTATTTATGCAT
Organism: Eudiplozoon nipponicum; assembly: GCA_029291075.1. NCBI lineage: Eukaryota > Metazoa > Platyhelminthes > Monogenea > Mazocraeidea > Diplozoidae > Eudiplozoon > Eudiplozoon nipponicum. Next base: position 7,754 of record JAQBSW010007391.1, on the reverse strand, counting down.
ATTGCGTTATTTTAAATTGACGTGCAACATTCGTATATTTTTTTCTGGCGAATGACAATTTCGGCCTAACATGCTTTTAAACAGAATAATAATGTGCGCTGATCGAACGGAATTGGACCTGATGCATTGTGTGTGCAACATTGGACGGTTCCTTATTTGCTCTTCATATTTTACTTTTATATTTCTCTGTTTAAAAACGCATATATATATATATATATATATATATATATATATATATATATATATATATATATATAAAGAAACACATTATTTAGAATATATGCATACGACCGCTTGTTGATATTTGTGAAATAATTCCGAAAGATTTACTTGTTACATTGAACGAATTTTCTACTTTCTCTTCGACCATGGCAAAGGCTATTGGATATTTGTGGAACTTCATGTTTTAAATTAAAAAAATATATTATTCCGTATTTCACTACGGCAAAATGGAAACTTGAATTTCTACTATAATTGCACACTAATCCTGACTTATAGTACTGTTAAACTTGCATTAAAAACAATATGCGTGAAGTTTATTCGTATCAGCTGATGTGGGTTTAACGATATGATCATGGTTAAACTTTTGGCCTTTTGTTTGTAGTCTTTGCCCAAGCTGCCTTAGAATTTTGCCATTTCGCATTTTCATGAATTGAATACGTCATAAACCCGTGACATTACTATAAAGTTCAGTCTATTCTGACAAATATTGTATTGCGGTTTTGAGCTGTTATTTGTGTTGCTAATCGTGCAATAACAAAAGATGATAGAACTGGACGTTGAGAGAATGAGCTCAGTTTGATTGAACCGAAACATATTTTTTTAAATTTTTTTACGTTCTACATAAAATAATAAATACTTAAATTCCTTGCGCTACTTATTTTAGAAGCGCTGTCATCTATTCCTGGTTAACTTGCTCCAAGGAACGTTGAGACTGCATGTAGCTTTTTGTGCCTAAATAGCGAGTTTTGATTAAGTCTTCAATCTATTTAGAACAGTCTGTAAAATTGAAATACACACATATATACACGAAGGTTTAGGCCCGCTACACTTGATTCCGAAAGAGCGAATACCAGTAAAACATAATTGATGATACATTTCTAGTTGACTCTCTTTGCTACTTTATTGCCAAAACCTTTGCTATTAGTGTTCCAGTTGAGTAATGAGGAGAATAGCAGCGCAACTCACTCGAGTGACTTGCATGACGAGAACTAGTGTCCGCTCACGAGATTGCCGGTTTAGCTCTTCTGTGGCTACGGACATTCATTGCACTAAGATTTAAAAGAAACATGTTGCGAGACAGGAAATAAACAATTTACCTGATTTTCGGATTGCGTACCGAAATATTTGAATCCACTGTCATCATGATTTTTGCTTAAGAGATCTAAAATCAAGTATAAATGAGGCGGTTTAAATTAATATTTCCACTTGACATATTGATTGTCAACTAAGTGTGTGATGTGTTTGGCATTGAAAAAGGGCACCGTAATTGGAGCCCGAAATATCTGCAAAAGTCATGATGACAGTGGATTCATTGCACTAGTTGGGGAAAATGTTTGACAAGCTAAATTTCACATCCTGCTTGCCAGGCTACCGAAGAACTCTAGCGGTTGTCTGTAACTGCAGAAAAGTTAGGCCTGCCATCTCTTTTCTTGATGCAGTTATTCGCACTAGCCAAGAAGCAATTGAATGGGAGAAAATGTGTAATGATCTAGCGAAAACCAGGATCCAATGGAGTGGCGTGGTTAATTGTGTATTATTGGCATTGGCTCCTCTGGTCTCCACAAGGCGGGCGACTTGGGTCCCCGTTCATTGTATTGCATTTTATTGAGGCTTCAGCCGTCCATCGGAATTTTGTCACAGCGACCGTTTATCGAGAAGACGCGGCTGTGGTGGCGCATTAAAACGCGGCTGAATGAAACTGCCAGTTTGCACTGATAACATGCCTAATCAGCCGTCAAAACAAATTTGTGATATCTCAAGTTTCATTAGATCTAAATTGCACAATTAGTATTGATGAGTATTCTTTAAATTTTTCTCTCTGACGATGAAATCTCTTATCTGTTGATCGAATCCAATCAAGACGTACAAAATCCACCAAAATACATTAGTAATATTAAGTTAATCACATTCAACTTGTATGGCGAAGTTTTATTGCATAAATGGATTCAAGTTGGGTGTCTTCGCTTTTATCAACATTAATTTATGATTTAGTAAAAATATATTTTACACGTGAATGGCGAAATGTCGTTAGAGATACATTTGAAATCGCCTAGCTTTTATTCTTTCTCTGGACCTACTTCTCAAAAACGGGTTATGTCTAAGAATATGTTTATATAACTATATTGTTTCTCAATCATGAATACCATAAATACCCAGTAAATTGCCATATTCAAGTTTTATTATCTGAAATTAGCACTAGTTTCATTTTAATCAATCGCACAATATGGCATAACCAATGCCAATTTCAGGCACTGAAACGTTTCAAATTTTTGGCTCATCGTCTGATTACCATGGAGATCAATTTAACGGCGACCATATCGCAGTAAGTCTATAATTAATAGATGTGAAAACTGGGTAAACTTTTAGAAAATATTGCGCAGTGTACCCATCACATGTAGACTTACTAAGTCTGTCGATTTTAGGCAGATAATACAAACGCGGTTTTGTTGATCTGCAAAACCTAGACTACTCGTCTATTCTTGGAGTTCAATTTATTCTGTCCTTTGGCACTTGTCAGCTACATTTAGAATGCTTAAGTGAAATATAAATAAATCAATCTGAACAAGATTTTCCTAGTTGCCTTTCTTATGCGTTTACCTTTTGCAGCGTGTTGTCATTATCTTGCCGTTGATGCAGTTGTCGTCTTAGCTTATTTTAGACATTGTTTGGCTTTTGCAACTGCTTCTGAAGTTATCAAAGTATATCAATAGAAATATCTTCTTGATTGTCCAATATGATTTTTTCTATTATTTTGTTCAATAAATTGTAGCTGAACCAGTATGGTGTTACTGTAAGCATAAATTAGTTTAAACCCAAGTTTCGTTAAAAGTGATAAATGGGTGCACGACTGGCTGTTGCAAAGTTAGGTACATTTTGTTTTAGCTAACAAGGTTTATCTCCAAGTTGATATTTTCTGTTGAGCTATTTCAGTAATTTTTTATCGAGTAACTTCATCAGACGATAGCTCATCACATGCTTTACCTTTTCGTCTATGTTTAAAGTAATTACTCGTCAATTGACGAAGGTACTCGCCAATGAGTATCGAATAATATCAAGAGAAAGCATGAACTGTGATATAAACTTTGATTGTCAGAACTAGTATAACGTAACGTTGTTTGACTGTTTGACTCAAATTTTTGTGTATTGGGTATTGCGTTCCTAGTACCAACTGTACCGCATATCTTGTCCAAAATGAGTTGCTTTTGGGTTCCCACTGGCGATTAGCCAGTTAGCAGGAAACATATGTGTGCGTAAGATTACGACTTTTGGTTTCTACTGTCTTTTGAAAATCGTTCTGGTCCGATTTGAATTAGCTTCTTACTTGGTAAGCATTACCTAATACATAGTTGCACATATGTTAGCTTACCGCACGCAATAAAATATAGATGTTGTTAAAGTCGCTGGCTATTCCATCTTGACGTATGAATGAAGCAGGAATATTTGGCTCATTATTGAAACAAACTGAGGTTTCCATTCTGATTTGTATATATTGTGAATGTATCATAAGTAAACACTTAAGTTTCACTACGTCAAATATGCTCGTTATTATAATCAAGTTTGCGGTCTTGATACAAACACCTGACCCATTAATTACTTACATATGTCAGTATAAACTAAGAATTGTATAGTGTAGAAATGGCAATTCATCCAGTAGACCGGTTTCGTCCTTATTGGGAACTCATCATGTACTGGCCAGAATTTGCCGCGGAGAGGACTAAAACCTGGGCACAAAACCGGTCTACTGGATGAATTGCCTTTTCTACACTATACAATTCTTAGTTTATACTGACATATGTAAGTAATTAATGAGTCAGGTGTTTATATCAAGACCGCAAACTTGATTGTAATATCATCACCCGCGCAACCAATGTTCATTTAATTAAATATGCTCGTTGTTGAGTAAATGGCTAGACTGGATAATCGTGAAGCTAGGAACACAACATGTCACAACAGTACTCGGCAGTGAACCAGGTTTAATTGACTGAGCGCTATCACTTGGCATCACTCTGCTTGTAATACCGTTCCTCAGTTATCTACAAATGGAAAATAGAAGCGAAGATATGGTGTGACATAGAGGAACGTCCAAGCATTTACGTCCGTTACCTCCATTTCAAACTCGGTTCTCTCGCATGCTGCTTCTGGTTCAATAACTCTGGTGGCAATTTATAAAATCTATCGTGCTTCATAAATTGCTAACACATTACTCTTAGTGTATATGGTACATACCTCAAAGGCAATATCTGGTGAACATACGTGGAAGGGTTTCACAGTATATTGCACAATATTTTACTTGCATTTATCATTCCTATTATAGAATGCGTTTAAAAAGCGGTAATCTTATTTGGTCAATCGGCATACAGAAGGTGCACTATATTTGGGGTCGAAAATAATGGATATTTGTCTTTAATTACTGCTGTGTTAAATGTGTATGCTAAAGGCGTTTAAGTATACTTCTTTTTGAATACGGGAATCAGTGTTCTCCTTAAATGAAATGCTGGACTAGATTGTTTTCTTATCTGGCAGTAAAATCGTCAGTTCCTTTTATATTAATCTAATTAATTTCCTTAACAGGCAGCTCAGTATATGCATTTACTCACGTTTTCTTTATTGATTTCCTCCTCAATTTATTATTGCCTAACCAGTTTTCCACTCATCGAAAAATTAGCCGCGAACTGCTGATAATTTATTATGAAATGTCACAAAAGTGTAGTTTTATAAATACTGAGCAGACTTGGCTTATTTATTGTAAATTGTTCTTTCTAATTTAGTATAGACATAGTTTTGGTAGCAGATCAATGCATTTCTAGCAATTTTTTGAAAGCTTACATTCCGAAAGAAAACCTTACTTGTTTGATAATATAAATAAATATAAATGCAATTTATATATTTTTGAGCGAAATATCCCAATAATTGCATTTAGCCTACATGACGGTATTTGCTATTGGCTTTTTTGAAACCAGTGCTAACAATATTGCGATAATTTTAAGTATGTTTATACCAAAAATAGAGCCTATGAAAATATGTCACTGATTGCTTTTTACATCTATTAGTAAGCTAATGATTTTGAAGCACCAATTATTCGCAATATGAGAAATTACCGAAAAATTCCGATGTACACTGTGTAATCAGAGATGTTATTAGCACTCAGGCTTTTTCACTACCGCAACTTATGTCCTCGATATTCCGAGAATTAATTTCGACTTTCTTCTTTTGGAGTTTACTCATTATTTAACTAAAAAATCAGTAGTTATATTTACCAATTCCAAAATATGCCACGCGAATGTCCCTCTCTGTGCATATCTGTTAGTGAAAAATAATTATACACACACACACAAATATATATATATAAAACATTTGATCAGATCGGCGGAAAACTGAAGTAAAAATAACTTTGCGAATGGCATCACTGTCGTCATTAACAGTGACCGAAATTGCACAGAAATATGAACGCTTAACAATGTAATCTGCACTGTCTCTGTTGTTACCAAGGTGACAAAATAAAACTCAAGAAGAAGGCGATACTAAATACTGTGTATGGGAAAGAAACATTTGTACACGCAATAGCCATCATTTCTAAACATATGTTACTCCAGCAAATCAATACATTCTGGCCTTGATCGATATCAATTATCGCATTTCGCGGTAATTATGACTTCATTCCCTTAAATATACAACAGTTAGGCACTGTTTGTGGCGGAGAACTAATATATATATATATATATATGCATATGCAATGGTGTATTAGGTGTTTTGCACCTATTAACAAATTAGTTGAAATATGACCATAAAGATAAACCAAAGGCAACGTGAACGAAACGTATAATCTCGTGCACATTCGTTTCGTGCTTACTGGCGACTTATCAGTATGAGTCGGTTTTACGCCCTATACCCACTATATATTTGGGTGCGGAATGTGGAGAAATAGGTCTGTACTATCTCTTATACGGATGTGTAAGACTACATTAGTGAAGGTAACTTCATATAAAGTCTTCGAAAATGTGACTTCAACGCTAACTCATTCTATATAATGTATATACCAGGCCTGTAAAGGTTACCAACACTATGGTTGTTTTTCAGTGCTTATAACCAACACTATGGTTGCCGAAATGTACATGGTACTAACACTATGGTTGTTGACCGATACCAAAAATACGGGTGTCGAGTCGGTACATGGTGCCACCAAAATGGATTTCAATGTTTGATAAAGTTCACCAAAATTGAGATTTGCAACTATTTCTGAAAACACCTGTTACTCCAGCAAATCCGTACACTCCGGCCTTGATCGATATCAGTTATCACATTTTGCGATAATCATGGCATCATTCAATTAAGTATATGCCATTTATATACTGTTTGTTGTGAAGATCTAATACATATGCAATTGTGTATTAGGCGTTGCGCAATTAGTAACAATTTTTTTCAATATGACCAGAAAGATAAACCAAAGACAGCGTGAACGAGACTCATAATCTCGTGCACATTCATTTCGTGCTTACTGGCGACTCATCACTAGGAGCCGGTATTTCGCCCTTTAACGACTATATATTTGGGTGAAGAATGTGGGAAGATTGGACTTTCAAAACTCAATCCATCTATACAAGAATAAACAGATCTCAAACACCACTCTCTTATAAAGTAATAATGACCACTACAAGCACACGCACTGACAAATCAGCCCGCAATAAACCACCATGAAGAAATAGATGTAAAACGAATAATCAGACTAGTCGTCTTACACTTGAACCAATGCCATGCATGCATATAAATGATAGATTGTAATGTGTAGTTGAGAATTCTCGAAATAAACCGGCCATTATCCACAATGAACACGAACTCTTTTATTAAATGTGTTTTCTATTCATCATAAAAAGTGCATACTTGTATTTAAGCATAGATATGGATTTGCTTCTGCGCTTACTCAATTATGTACGTCTGCTGCACGCGTATTGTAATGTGCAAGCGTTTTTAATTGGTTTAAATGCATTTTAATGAGTGGAATAATTGGATTACATGTATGTGCACAAAGGAAGCACCGCAACAGCGTCAATTAGCACGTGCTAATTTAGCTAATACCATAATTCTTATTTCGAGCCTATGCTTTCTACCGAATTAAACGATAAGCAACTTGATGTAGTTGGCGAAGAGAGAGTTTGGTTAATTGTTGTGTGACTAGCAAAAGTAAACGGATAACAATCGAGACAAAACTCTAAAACAGAGCATATGTGTTGTGAATGAAAGCAAGCAGGTATACGTATTAATTAGTCAAATGCGAACTGTGTGTTGAAAATCGAATCCGAAATTCTAACAATCAACTAAATTTATTATGCATAACAAGTGGGTCTGAACAGAATGGATAGATACTGAATAGTAGAAAATTCAAGTTTAATTGAAATATTAAAATCAAACGTATAGGAGAAGTGTAAGTTTCGCCTAAAACATGAATTAAAATCTCTCTTACGGAGGTTATGGCGAAAATATTAAAGGTATCTTTCGAGACAACACGTTTAGCGCCTAATAAGGAGGAACTAATC